>BLBF01000019.1:3425376-3519735 GCA_015471245.1 Laticauda colubrina | reverse complement strand
ATGACAAAGAAACACATAGACTTGAAGCCAGAGATCTTTTTATTGGGAATTTTACCTGATATATATAATAAAGACTTGAAATATTTGATTGTAAATGTATTAACGGCGGCTAGGATTGTATTTGCTAAAAACTGGAAGAATGAGAAAATACCATTGTAGGAAGAAATTATTAAGAAAATATTGGAATGTGCTGAGATGAGTAGATTGACATTTGAAATTAGAGAACAAGAAGATAAACAATTTTATGCAATTTGGGGTTTTTTTTATCAATGGTTAGATGATAAAATACAATAATAGAGCATTAATATTATATATATGAAGAGTTTTTTAGGATTGATTTGTTATGATTATACGACAAATTGTTTGAAGTATTATCTCGCAAAGCATGAATGATTAAAAGTATAGTCAGAAAAAAATTTTTTTTTTATTTTTTTCTTTAGTAATATTAGAATATGGATTGACAATATGAGTGGTTATGCAATATAATTGTAATTGACACTATAAAATGAATGCACAAAACTGATGAACCAACCGATACACCGGAAGTATATATGAGAGTAGATGTTTTTAATGTTTTGTATGTTTGTTTGTTTGTAGAAAATTAATAAAAACTTTAAAAAAAAAAAAACATGGCTGGAGGCATCCTCATGAAGTTCTGGAATGCACGAGGGTCTTCGTTCCTCAGCTCCACCATCAGCTTGTTATACAGTCCATACTCTGCTCTTCTCCCGATCCATGTTCAGACCCAGACACCTCTTGGATGCCTCCTTTTCTTCCCGTAGAACAGTTGAAAGAGCTTATAAATGGCTTCACACTGTTGCAGAATGATGGTGTCTACCAAAAGGAGTGTGTTATGATCCATGGTGGAGATGACTGAGTGCTGTGGAAGAGCAAGAGCCAGATGAAGGCTGCAGAGATCTGCACAGCAGGGCTGCTGGACTCAAAGTGAGATCCAGATGAGTTCCTCCCCCTTTTTATAGGAAATATAGGTTTTCCACTAGGTGTCCTTTTGCATCCTCTAGGCATCCTCTAGACATCCTTAATATCTGAGATAGGTCCCCTCTGCGAATGTTTTTTCCGTTTTAAATGCTTTCTTTGCGAGCTGCATCCGCTTTCATCCTTTCCATGTCCATGCTAGTAACACTGCACGTCCGTTCCACGTCCATTTCGCTTCCTCCCTGTGTCTGTTTACCGCTGGAGCGGATTTGAGTTGCGCGGATGCACAGCGGATATAGTGGATGCGTAACGGATGACAACGGATGTAGAATGGATGTTCCCCGTGTGCGTTGCGGATGCAGAACGGACGCGTTGGATACATTTTCCGCTCAAAAAGTTTTAAGCAGCTCAAAACTTTTTGAGCGGATGGAACCTCAGTCGACGGATGCTGGACGGATAGAGAGGATGAAAAACGGCGGCAGTGAGTACAGAATGCATGAATCGCGTTAACCAATGGATGGCAAGTGTTTCTCTCCGTTTACATCCTCTTTCCATCCGTTGGTGCAGTGTGACATGGGCTTAAGAAGGCATACACTTACCTCCTTCCCAAGGCAGTTGCCAGTGCTGCTGCGGGACAAGGCTGGGCGAAGAAGTGAGATGAGGCCAAATGCAGAGATGAAAGCTAGGCAAAGAAGTAAGGCAAGGTGGGATGTAGAAGCGAAGGTCAGGTGAGGTGAGGCTGAATGCAGAGATGAAGGCAAGGAAGCAAGGGGCCAAATGCAGAAGCAAAGGTCAGATGAAGAAATGAGGCAAGACTGGGTACAAAAGTGAACACGAGGGGCTGAATGCAGAGGTGAGGGCCAGGCAAAGAAGGAAGGCAAAACCGGGAACAGTGTGGAGAGAGCAGGCGCAGAGGCAAAGTGGCCAGGTGGGACTAGGTAAACAAGCTGCAAAGGGTGGTGTGCCGAGGTCAGACTTGCTGCCTCCAATGCGTGCAATGCTTGCCTCCTCCTGGGATGGGGTTGGGGTGCCGGGCAGATGCAACGCAGGTAGTGGTAGGATTCAAATAATTTAACAACCGGATCTCTGCCCTAATGACTGGCTGGGTAGGCGTGGCTGGGTGATCATGTGATTGGGTGGACGTGGCCAACTTGATGTCACACCCAGTCCCACCTCCCAGCCAATTCTCCCTTTCCCCAGGCCTTGGACCTATACGCAACACCTGCAGAAATGAAAGGGTTAATCAGCCCTCAGTTTCCTGGTGCAAATGCTCCTCTCCAGTGAAAGAATGGGTAAGACCAGCAAAGCATTCTGTTACCATCACCAAGGAAATTAAGACATTGAAGGCTCAGCTTATTAAATAGCAATACATTGTGTCATAACAGCCAATATTTCACACCTGAGGTGGCAGAGACAATAAAATCCCATTGATTTACAATTAAATCAATTTACAATTAAATATAAAATATAAATATAAGCAATTTACAATTAAAGCCCATTTGCAAGCCCAAAATAATAAATAAATAGCAGGAGAAGGACAATACTTCTATGCAGGCAATTCTTAAAGAGACTTTAAAGCTCAATTAACCTCTTCCTTCTCTCCCTCCTTCTCCTCATTCCCATCTCTCTCCTTCCTTCCTTCTTTCCTTCCTTCCTTCCTTCCTTCCTTCCTTCCTTCCTTCCTTCCTTCCTCCCCTCCCTCCCTCCCTCCCTCCCTCCCTCCCTCCTCCCTTTCTTTCTTCCTTCTTCTCATTCCCATCTCTCTTCTTCCTTCCTTCATTTTTTGGCCTATTTTTCAGGCTGTTTTGGGGCATTTTTTGGGCAGTTTCAAGCCATTTTCAAGCCGTCTTTCAGCCAAAAATGGCCCAGAAAACAGTCTGGAAAATGGGCTGAAAATGGCCAAAAATGGCTGTTTGGGGGGCTTTTTTGGCCCATTTCTTGGCTATTTTGGGGCCACTATTCGGGAATGTTTTTCAGTCATTTTCAGGCTGGTTTTTGGGGGCAGTTTTTTGCTCAAAAGATAGCCAAAACAGCTGAAAAATGGGTGGGATCTGCCTGTGGTGGAATTAACCAGTTCGCAGAATCAGTCAAATTTTAATGAATGGTTCACATGAACCATTCTGAACCAGCTGAATCTCACCTCTGGATGCAGGGTGTCCCCTTGCATTTTCCAGGCAGTCCCACAGGCCGCATCTGACCGCATCATGGGCTGTATGCAGCCCGCAAGCCTTGAGTTTGACACCTCTGCTCTAAGGGGATAAGAATTTATCTTTCAGTCTTTATTGGATATAATCTGTTATCTCTATTGATATAACCAATACAGTACTAAATGAACTGACATCTATACAACAACTATCCAAAAGAAAGCATTTTGCTGGAATGCAAACCAAATGCTGTTTGATTTCAATAGTATATCTTATTTAATGCCATAGTTGGATTTTAAGGCTAGGTCCCACTGGCCGACGGATGCAAAACGTATGCAAAAAGGACACAGTGGACGAGCAAAATTTCGGGGGTGGCTCCATCTGTTGTCATCCGCTCCAAAAAGTGGTGAAAATTTGCATAAACCGAACAGAAAAGAACGGACGTGGGTAGTATGTAGTGGGGATGTTAAACGGATGTTCATAGGAAGCCTAGCGGATGTATATCGGATGCAAACTGTTCACTGTGCATCCTTTCTATTTCTGTGCTACTGATGCTGTGTAGACGTTCCGTGTACCTTTTGTTTCCTCCCTCTTTCCGTTTTCAGCTGCAACGGATGTGAGTTGTGAGGATGCCCAGAGGATGCAGAGTGGATACAGCAGACGTTTAATGGATAATAAACGGACATAGAACGTTTGTTGCTCGGATGTTGCAGATTTACATCATACGCAGCGGAAAGTTCATCCGTTCATAAAAGTTTTGTGCAGCTCAAAACTTCTTGGGCGGATGAAATCTCAGTGGACGGATGCTGGAGGGATAGAGCGTATGAAACACGTATGCAGTGAGTACACAACGGATGCATCGCATTTTCCAACAGATGGCAAGCTTTTTTTTAACATTTTACATCCTCTTTGCATCTGTTGGTGTAGTGGGACATGGGCTTTAAAGTTTGTTTAAGCAAACTAAAAGTATGGACTTCCACTACAGGCCTACTGTTTCTTAGCAAAACTGTCTTCCTAATTCCATTCAAAATCTCAGTAACAACTTTTAGAGCTTTAAAGCATTTTGGCTTGGTTGCCAAGTTATTTCCTTTCCTATAAATCTGCAGACATCAAATTCATCTTTCTCCTTCAAAGAAATATAATATTAATATCAAAATGGGAAGATTTTATATCTGCAGAATACTGAATTTAAAAATTGTTTTCTACAATTTTGTCCCAAAGGTTGAAAATAATATTAATGATTTTACTCATGAAGATCTATGTGGAATTTGAATATTTTGGAATGCTTGGAGCAAAATAACGAAAACCAATTGTCTTTTGACAAGTTGAACTGGATTTATCTGGAATGTATGAAAATTTGAGCTAATTTTATTAAACGTGTAAATTCTATTTATACTCTCAGAAAGGATAAATAATTGTCAATGGAGAACTAATTACAGTCTTGTTGGATTCAAAAAGAGATAAGGCAAGGATGTCCATTGTCTTCATATTTATTTATTTTAGTTGTTGAGATATTAAAATAAAGATATAAATCAAGATCAGAGAATTGAAAAAAGATTGAACAAGAAACATAAAAAAGCAATTGCTGGTGACTGTTGTTAATTTTAGAAGATCCACTAGAGGGAGCAGGAGCATTATTAGGAAATTTAAAGGAGGGATATATTCTCTGATTTCAAGATTAATGAAAAGAAGACAAAGATGTTATTAAAAATATGCAACCAAAACATCAAATAGAATTGGTGGAAAAAGTGATTTTAAGATTGATAAAAATATTAAAATATTTGGATATCACTATCACAAATATGAATTGTATTTTATTTCAAAATGATTATGTTAAGGTATGGAAAGACATGTTAAGATTGGTGAATTTAAAACTATGATTGTTGGGAAATATTTCTGTGATAAAAATGTTTCATCAAGAATGTTTTTATTACAGACATCATACTTATCATGTCAATGGATATACTTTTTAAATAGCAAAAAAAAATCTTAAAAAATGTAAATTTAAGAAGCAAAAAACCAAGGATTTGGTTTTACCAGATTTAAAATTGCATTTTGCTGCTTGCTGTTCGATCAGGTTGGAAGAATGGATATTACTAAGAAATAAGAAAACTTCCACAAGTTTGAGCATGAGCATTTTTGGTATGATAAAGTTAAAAGTCAATCTGAACTTTAAAAATCATTTTATTAGATATGCCACACTGAGAATATGGAACAGATATCCAGATTGTTGCTTTATAATCTCAGCTCAAGAAGCAAACTATAGAAAATTAATAGCAAATAGATAAATTGTTAACATATCAGGAACTATTGGAAAATTAACAAAGAGAATTTAAAATAAAAACCAATTAATAGCAGAAGGATATAGTAAGCAATGATTTCTATATTTACAGTTATCTGAAATATGTAAAATGAATAAAAAGACTCATGAAGCAAAGTGAGTTAGAACTTTAAGTATAATTTTGTACTGATGATGAGCGTGCAATTGCTAAAACATACAAAATTTTGTTTCAAATCTGAGACAGAACAGGTTAAAGAAGTTATGATAAAATGGGCTAAGAATTTGGTGATAATACAAGGATGGATCAATGGGAAAATATATTATGAAAGAGTTTGAAATTTATAATATGTTATGATCTCAGAGAGAATTTTTATAAAATGATTCATTATTGGTATATGATGCCAGAGAAACCATCTACAATGTATTAAGGTGGACTTCCAGTGGTGATGTCATGGTGGTATGGTGCAAGGGAAGCTCTGCACTCCTGTATCTGATTTTTCATGTTTGGTAGCCAGCCCTTCAGGGCATCGTGGATCTTGGAGAAGCACACAAACTAAAAGGGAAGCCTCAAGAGCAGCGAGAAGGAAAGCAACCTTCCGCTGCGATGAGAGGAAACCCCTTGAAACCGTCGTGAAAAAAATCCAGTATTTATGGTGGGTCTGAAGCCAGGACAGCCAGCTGTGATCGGGAAGCAGGAGAGTGGAAATCAACATGAGACATTGGAGAAGAAATGGTGGATTTGGACAGCCTAAAGAGGTGAGAGGATAGAGCCCTGTGGAAGATGCCTAGCATAGGGAGCCTCCAGGGAAAGTGAACGTGGCAGCGAATTGGAAGTGACTGCGGAGCAGAATGGAGTGGAGGAACTAATTAAAGGCGAACAGTCTGACAATTGATAAGAGGGAGGCTTGGAAGAACTGAAGAAGATCATATCTTGTGAACATATACTTAGAACTCTTTAAAAATAATTTTTTGAATATTGGATTGACTTTTAGTGGAGGTGAGTTATTGAAGACAATAGCTGGGAATTCTTCGGAGAGATGCAAAGAAATAGAGAAGAGGAACCATCTTGAAGGAGGGTAGTGACTGTGCAAATTGAGAGAGACGAAGACTAAGTAGTTAAAAACAGCTGAAGAAATAGAAGAAGTGTGGAAAGCAACTTGATGTTGAATATGAAAGAAGAAGTAGCTGATTAATATTTAAGTACTGAAGGATTTAAACAGTATAATCACCTGTAACAATATTTATTCCACTTATCCTGTTTTCTCATTTTTTGTAATTTTACTTGATTAATTAACTGATTTATTACATATATAATATACAAAAAGACAACTAATATATTTAAATTGATATATATATATACACATACACATATATACATATATGCTTATATTTACTTGATTATAAAATTACTCTACTTGATGCTATATTTTTGTAAATATTAAAGTACTAATTTATCAATCACAATTTTAATAATCTTAGATAAAATAGCTAATAAAGTTATATTGAATATACTTTCTTGGTGTTTAATTGATAATTGATTATAAATGATAATCATATTTATTTTTGTATCTCTGTATAACTATATATATTTATAACTTTTATATATAGATAAGCATAGTTATTATTAAGTATATTAGACTTTAAAACTGATCTGTAGTTAATAATCTGATTAACTTAAGATAATTAGAGAGAGATAAACTGATAAAACTTGATATCTCCCAGAGACAATTTGATAAAATTGATGATAATATTGAAAGATTTTTTTTTAGAAAATTAGAAAAACTTGGAAACCTTAGGATGCCTACCACCACAACTGTCACTAAGATTGGGAAGAAAACAGCATCCAACTCAGCACTAGCAACAGCATCACCAGCAGGACAATGTTCAGTTGAGGGCATGCTGAGCTCTGAGAAGATGAGTCAAGCATCAAACATGCAGACAATGCAAGCAATGCTAGTGACAATACAAAAAACTATGATGAGAACTCAAGAAACAACAACAAAAAAACATGAAGACTTAAAAAATGAAATGGGGGAGATGAAATGAGAAATATGAAAACTAGACGACAAGATAGGAAACAATCCAGCAGGCAATAAATAAAACGGAACACAAGATAAAGGTGGTAGAGACAAAAGTCGAACAGAAATATGTAATCAAAATGGAATCAATAGACCAGAAATTAATGGGAGGAAATCGGACATTAGAACAGGTGGTTTCCTATCTGGAGATGGAGAAAGCTGACTTCTTCCTTAGATTTCAGAATGTGACAGAAGAAAGGGGAGATCTACCTAAAATAATGGCAGACCTTCCAGCAGAAGCACTATGAAGAGAAGGCCAAGAGGTTCAAAGAGAAATGAACGAGGTATACAGAATTTATACCAACTACATGAAATGTTTCAAATTATCATGAGAGGTTCATATAAGATTTTTAAAGAAATTACTAAGGGACGAGATATATAAAGCAACAAGAGATAAACCACCGGTTTTCAAGGGAGTAGAAATTGTAACACTAAAGCAAATTCCAAGGAGAATAAGAGAACATTGAAAAAACTATAGATTCCTGGCCTCACAGTTGAATAGGCATAACATTCTGTTCAGATGGCTCATTCCAGAAAGAATACTATTATTGTGGCAGGAAAAAAAGTTCAAAATAGACAGCATAAAAAAGGCAAGGGAATTCTTTGAACTGTATGTAGTATCAGAAGATCAGATTAGTAAAGAAGAAGTGGAGAGTAGGAGCCAGGAAGAACAACAGTCAGAGGAAAGAGAAAAAGAACAAGAGGAAAGAGTGCAGGAAGAAGCCGAAAGATTAAAAAGAGAAGGCGTAAAAACAAGACAACAAAGAGAAACAAGAGAAAATATGTGCTAATAAATAACAGACACAAAGTAGGATGGATGAAGAAAATAAACTGATTTCTATCAATGTCAACAGCTTAAAATCACCAATAAAAAAGAACAAAAATTGATCAAATTACAGAAGCAAACTAGAAATATTATATGTCTTCAGGAAACACATATACAGAAACATCATAGCAAATTATTAGAATCAATAAAATTTGGGGATTTATATGAGTCTTTGGCTCAAAAGAAAAAGGGAGAATAGCAATATATGTTACAAAGCAGTTACAATCAAAATAGGTCTATGCAGATGAGGATAGAATCTTAATGTTCGAAATATTTGTAAACTACAAGAAAGCATTGTTAACTGTTATATATGCACCAAAGAAAAAACAGGAAAGATTTTACAATAAATTATATAGAAAACTATTAGAATTGGAATATGAGAATATATGTTTAATAGGCAAAATATGAGAATAATAACGTAGATTTTAAAAAAAGGAAAATACTACTGAAAATATTTTATCAAATGACAAATGAATTAGGATTAAAAGATATATGAAGGGAAAGGAATCAGACAAAAAACAATATATACTTACTATTTGACACCACATAGATCATGGTCATGATTGGATATGATATGGACAAATGTGGAGATTGAGCATAATATAAAAGAAGTAGAAACTGAAATGAATATATGGGCAGACCACAATCCTATCAAAGTAAGATGGAAAGGACTGAAAAAGAGAAGAAGATGGATGTTAAATCAAGAGATTTTAAAAGGGGATGTATTAAGATGATGCAGGAGGAATTGAAATGTTTTTTAAAAGAAAATCAAAAACAACAAACATCAATCCAAAATCTATGGGATACCACAAAGGCATATATTAGGGGTCTAGTAATTTCATACACTGCATGTAAACCTAAAGAAAAGGAAGAAAAACAAACCAAATTACAAGATACACTTATGGAATTAGAAAAAATACTTCAAAAAACTCCACATAAAGCAGCAAATGAAGGAAGAATAATGATTAAGCACAAACTGACTATGCTGATGCAGGATGAATGGATACAAGATATGAGAAAGATGAAACAAAATTATTTCAAACTTGTGAATAAACCGGGAAGGTGGCTAGCCTGTAGACTAAAGAAAGAAAAGGAAAAAAGATCAATCTAACAGTTAAAAGATGCTAATGGTACTTCTACAATACCAAATGGAAAAGAAAAAAACACATTACTAAAACCTTTTTTGAGGAATTATAGAAGCAGGAGGATGTACCAGAGGAAAATATTCAACAGCACTTAAAAAAGAAAGGGCCAGCTACAATCCTGGAAGAAAGCAAGGAAGTGATAAATAGAGAAATAACACAAAAAGAATTGCAAGAAGCGATCCAGAAGCAGAAAAATAATAAGACGCCAGGACCAGATGGTCTCCTGGGGAAGCTGTATAAGACACTTAAAGACAAATTAGAAATTCAACTATTAGAACTTTGTAATGAGGCGCTGACGACAGCAAACCTACCTAAATTGTTGGAAGAGAAATATATAACATTAATTCCAAAAGAAGTTTCAAATCACCAATTAATTCAAAATTATAGGCCCATATCATTATTAAATGTTGATTATAAGATATTTATTACTATAATGGCAGAAAGACTGAAAAGAATATTGAATCAAATTATACATAGTGATCAAAAGGTTTCCTGCCAAATGGACAAATTAAAAATAACACCAGAATGGTAATGAATATATTAGAATATTATGAGGCACACCATGGAAAGCAAATAGCACTGGTCTTTCTAGATGCGCAAAAAGCATTCAATAATGTTAATTGGCAGTTTATGATACAGCAATTAAAAAATATGGATTTTGGTGATAAATTTATTAAGATGATTTCGACAACTTACTGTATTCAGTTGGTTAGTGTAATATTAAATGGATATAGAACAGAAACATTTAAGATTAATAAAGGAGTAAGGCAGGGATGTCCATTGTCACCCTTACTCTTTATCCTCACACTAGAAAATTTATTGGAGAATATTAGGAAAAATAAAGGAATTAAAGGGGCTTCAATTAGAAAAAAGCAATATAAAGCACAAGCTTTTGCCGACGACATAGTATTTTTTCTGAAAGTTCCAGAGGACACTGGAATGATATTGATAAAAGAAATAGAAGAATTTGGCAATGTTATGGGACTCAAAATAAATAAAAATAAAACAAAGATACAGACTAAAAACTTAAAGATAAACAAATAATAATAATTAGAAGGAAAATCATGAAAAAAGTAAAATATCTTAGTATTTGGCTAACATCAAGGTGCTCATCAATTAAAGAAGAAAATTATAATAAATTAATGATACAAATTAAAAAAGAATTGGCAAAATGGGGGAAACTACAGCTATCTTTAATGGGGAAAATTGTGGCAACCAAGAATTCATACTACCAAAAATACTATATCTCTTTCAAACCATACTGGTAAAATTGGATATTTTGGGGGGGGGAGAATTGGATAAAATAATAACTAAATTTGTTTGGGCGGGAAAAAAGCTAGGATCAAATGAAATTATTATAGGACAAAAGAGAAAAGGGTGGCTTTGGACTCCCAGACAGGGAAATGTACTTACCAGGCAGCAGCTATGGTAAGAATTAATGACTGGATTAATTTGGAAAACAAAAGAATATTGTTAATACAAGGCCACAATTTGTAAAAAGGATGGCATAGCTTCTTATGGGATGGGAAAAGCAAGCAATATTCATATTTTCAGAGATACTTGATCAGAAATTCACTAATTCAAATATGGAACAAAATTAAAAAAAAAAACATTTTGTCAATATGACAACCACTGGCTGTCAACTATGGAAGCATAAATTTACCCAAATGCAATTGATCTGGTGAAAATGAAGAATTATAAAGACTTATTAGATGAACAAGGAGGCTGAAAACAACACAAGAATTACAACAGCAAAATACAGACATAGACTGGTGCGCATACATGCAAATACAGGCAAGATACAAAAAAGATAAAAAACAATATGGATTTTATATGGAAAAGCATCAACTAGATGGAATCCTACAAGGAACCCAGAAAAAGATGACATCGAAAATATATAATTTCCTTGGCACTTAGCTCCAACAAGAATAGCAAGAATGTTCAAAAATAAATCGGAAAAATGTTGGAAATGTCATCAGATACCCAGTTCATATTACCATATGTGGTAGACATGTGCAGAAACTAAAAGATATTGGACTAAAATCCACACATGGTTGGAAAAAATGACAAAGAAACATATAGATTTGAAACCAGAGATATTTTAATTGGGAATTTTACCTGAAATATATAGTAAGGAATTGAAATATTTGATTGTAAATGTATTAACAGCGGCTAGGTTTGTATTTGCTGAAAATTGGAAAAATGAGAAAATACCAATGCAGGAGGAAGTTATTAAGAAAATAATGGAATGTGCTGAAATGAGTAAATTGACATTTGAAATTAGATGTATTATTATAATTATGGGATGGATTTAGGAGGATAATATGAATTGTTATAAGATAAATCAATTTAAAAATATGGAATATCTCGCATAACATGAATAACACTATAGTCAAATGATTGATTACTATTGATAATAAATGTACCTTATATACTCGCATATAAGCCGACTTTAAAACGCAATTTTTTTTTTTTCAAATTTGGGGGTCGGCTTATACGCGCATAAATCTGATCTCACACAAACGATATGACATGATGCCACTTCTCAGATCACGCAATATCATCGATATTACCATTCAGTCATACATACCTACAGCACATTTTTTTTACTCTGGGAGCCTCCATTTTGCTTTTTCTACCACCAGATCATAACACGCTCTGATTGGTTAGTCATTCACATGACTACTTTCATGTTTGCGATCGTCACATGCAACTTTGTGTCCAGTTTCTTTGCATTTGTAGTAGTAAAATTCATTAAAATATACCCATGCCTGATGTTAAAAGATTTGGGGGTCGGCTTATATGTGAGTTTTTGCAAAATTCCTCATTTTGGGGCAATTTTTTAAGGGTCGGCTTATATGCGAGATCGGCTTATATGCGAGTATATATGATATTTAGAAATATCTGTTTGATAATATGAGAATATATACAAAAAATTGTAAGTGAAGACTATGGAGAAGACGCACACAAAATTGTAACCAACTGACACACCAGTATGTAATTAGAAGATGGCTTTATGTTTTTATGTTTTGTCTGCATATGTCTAAAAAAAATTTTTTTAAAAAGGAAAATATATAATTTCCTTTTAGACTTTAAGATGGAAGAGGAAGTGATTGAAGCAATTATGGTAGTATGGGTGAAGTATGTTGGGCATAATATAGGTTTGGAACATTGGGAAGATATGTGAGGCCGAAATTACAAATTAACGATGTCTATAGTGTACAGGGAAAACCTGTACAAAATATTTTATAGGTGGCACCTATCCCCTGTAAGTTTAGCAAAAATGTTTAACCAAAATCCAAATTGTTGGAAGTGTATTATGTGTTGAATAAATGCTGGAATTGGTCCATTTGGATAACTACTTTTGTTTTGAAAGAAATAGAGGCTGGGTGAAATGTCTGCTGGAAAGAATGCAGCATGGGAAGCTGAAAGAGAGTTTCATTTATTAAACTATAACTATACCTTTAAGATATTGGACTTTTTGGCTTTTGGATTTGATTGAGGCATGATTGTTTATTCCATTCTTATCACTATTATGACTGGAGTTGAAGGAACAGTTGTGGTAATAAAATGATTTCTTAAGGAGATGGCCTTGATGTTTCAAGATATTTTGAATTCAATGAATTGGAAAGTGGAGGGTATTTTGCAAAGAATGGAGAATAAAGATCAAATGAACTGGTGGAAACAACAGAAGAATTGGAGGAAATGGAAATGAAGGTCAACGAATAAAACATGAACAGGGAAAAAATATGGATCAACAAAATCAGAAAATAAAGCAACAAAACAAAGAAGGGGAAGACCAGACAAACAATAAGCAAAAGGAGTGGAAAGAACTGATGGGTTGGCCATATCAACAAACAAATAAAGGATTGGAGCAAAGAATAGGGTTGATAAATCAGCTGATAAAGCAAGAAAATCTGAAGAAAGCAAATCAAATAAACCAACAATTGCAGAGACAGGAAGATGCCTTTGACAATGTGATATAAATCAAGTTGACAGAAGACCAGGAACAATAAAGAGTTTGTTTATTTAAGAGGTGTTTGCAAAGGCCTGGACCTTTTGATAAGGAGATAAGAGATATTTTTCACAAGCATGCTGGAGATTTTTACACACTTTCAGAAGCCTGATCCTATTATCATCTCCTTATCCTGTTTGCTAATTACTAGGTCATTTTCCAGTAACCATTACTGTCTCAATCATCTCATTTTCAGTAAACTCCATCCCTTCTGGCCTAGCCCCAATCCTGTTTGGCATAACCTCCATTCTCGGAAGCTTCTACTAATGCCAACATTTATTAATTTTAGCATAACATAGCACAACACTGAACAGTGTGACCTGCCAAATATATGACCTGCTACAATGTACAAAACAATCTAGTTTTCATTAATACAAAGAATTATATAAATTTTACTTAATATTCCAGGAAAGTCTCTTAGGTCATCTGTAAGGTAAATATGGTGTTACTTATAGCTTTATATTTTTACAGATATAATTCTTCATATGTAATCCTACATATCATAGACAAGGAGATTGGGATATGGGCAAATAATTGAGAAAACTAGCAGCATAAGATTGTATTGGGAGAAATGTTTAGAATGAAAAAAAAAGGGATAGATGAAGATAAAGATGAGGAGTGTGGGAGGTGAATTAAACAATGGATAAGAATTGAAGCATTAAAGAGAAGAAGAGATGATGGATAAGAAATTGCCCTAAAACATTAAAGTAGCCTGATTACAAGCTAGAGAGCAGAAATAAAATTAGATTCGAGAAATATTAGAACATTGTTTATAGAATGAATAAAAATAACAGAAAGATAAGAAACCTGATGTTAGTTTATTTTATGTATGTTTCAGATTAACAATGTTAGCGTGAATTGGATTAATATGAAAAGAATTTAGTTAAATTCATTTAGATATAATAGAGAAATGTTTAGATTGAATAAGGAAGACATAGATGAAGGCAAAGATGGAAATTTTTTTTGCTTATGTATATTAGATGATATAAATCTAATTAGTGTGAGAAATTATTAATGTTAGCATGAATTGGAATAATATGAATGATGCTTAATCAAACTTCATACTGTTATTGTGAACTACTATGAAAAAATGGATAAAAATAATTTAAGGAGGATTACATAAATTTGATAAATCTGAGAGACTACTAACAGTGTTAGCATGAATTGAATCAATTTGGAATTAAAATTAGTTAAATTTGTTTATATATAACAGAGAAGTGTTTAGATTGAATAAGATAAAGATAATGAGTTAGGCATTTTTTGCTTATATATAGTTGAAAAATTGAATGGCTTAAATTGGATAAATGTGATAGAGATTACTAATACTGTTAATGTGGTTTTGATTAATATGAATGATACCCAGAACCAACTCTGTTCACACACAGTACGGATGTATCACTAAAAAATAATAAAAATATATTTAAAAAAATATTGGAAATCATTTTATACTTTCCCCCCCCTTTTTTCTAGTTTTCCTTTAGGTTTTTTTTCCTGTTTAGTAACTGCAGTGATAGGTTTTCATAAAATATACTTTGCATTTTACTTTTATTAGCTGGTTCTGATTATTTAAATTCTATGCAGGAATTGAAGTACTTTTACTGAATTATCATACTAATTATATTTCATGTCCCTCCTGGCTTGTTGAAAGTTCCCAGGAGGTAACAGGTGGGTGGTGATCAATGCTTTACTATAGGAGGGAGCAGTGCTCCGGCACTTTAAGAAGACCTTCTTTTTAAGAAGCCATCCCTGGATTCCACCCTGTTGGATTATTTCCAACCTATCTCCAATCTCCCCTTTTTGGGAAGCAGCTCCAGAGGTTTCCGGATGAAACAGATTGTCTAGACCCCTAACCAGTCAGGATTCAGGCCTGGATATCAGACAGAAATAGTATTGGTCGCACTTTTTGATGATCTCTGGAATGAGCAGGATGGGGGTAGTGCATCCATCCTTGCTCTACTTGGCAACTTGGTGGCTTTTGTTACCATGGTATTCTTCTGGAGTGGATTCAGGGGATGGGAGTGGGAGACTCTGTACTATTCTGGTTCACTTCCTTCCTCTGCAGCTGCTCAGTCAGTCCTGATAGGACGAGAGAGATTCAGCCCTTGCCCACTGCTTTGCGGGTTGTCACCGGGGGTGAAGGGGGGCTATTATTTTATTAATTTATTATTTTCTTTTACTAGTTTTTTAAAAATATATGCTTTTATATTTGTGCAAATTGCCTTGAGTGGCCATGTGAATAGGCAGCAATATAAGTTTTCTAAAATAAATATCACAATTGTGTGTTGTATACAAATCTCAATTGTATAACAGCTGTCCATTATATTTAGATTTTAAAAGCACAGACATTACTCAACATAAATATATACCTCAAGTATTTCTTCATACTTTTTCACTGTCTTTTGTAGATCATCATCCTTTTCTGAAATCTTTTTGTGTAGTTGAACCGTTTCTGTATGGTGACATTCTATCAATTCGGATTCCACTTCTTGGGCTTTACCTGTTTAAAAATATACAATGATGTTACTATTATTAGTTTAATTACAATTAGGTTTCTATTTTAAATCTTTATCAGCAATGGCTAAAAAGTAAATAGCAATTACTATATCTGAAGAAATTTAAAAAAGAAAATTTAAAAGAAAACAAGTTAAACAGGTATTATTTGCAAACAAGCCTGTGATTAATCTGTGTGCAAGGTATTGCAATATCTTAAAACATTATTTTATAGCTATTTAGCAACTATTAGCAACGAGTTAATGGTTACTTTCCTTAATAAAACTTCACATTCAAAGGGTTTTAACAAATAGCACTAGTTTGCTTCTGTTTTCTTTGAAAAATAAATAAACTTCTTCCAGCATATCCAACAACTAAGGCACAGATCAGCACCAAGAACTTGGAGCTCTTTGCATCTCAAGTCAAAGATTATTGAAGTGAAAGACCTTAACAAACTAATCTGTATAATCCGACAATTTAACTGATCTCTTCTATTTTTATTTCCTAAATTCCTAAATTCCAGACATCTTCAAACCAAATAAAAATATTCCTAAGCAGAAATAGTGATAAATCCTCAGAAAATTCAGAAAATATTTTTAAATCATAAGGTTTTTTATTTACAATCACAAGAACTGCAAATAAAATGCATTAAAAGTAAAGTAAAAACAAAATGAGGTAAAATATTACAACTGGTGATACAATTCAGGATTCTCCTGAATCCTAAATAAATTAATAAAGGAAAAGTTGATGGAAATAAATACTTTTGTTCCTATTCTTCCTTACATTTATCCAAATGACTACATAATAGGCCTTTCTGAACAAGATGATACTTTATGCTATTTTCCTATTGTTTATAAAAAATCACTTCTGCTCCAGGAAATGAACTGTAGGCGATAAGAGAGATGACCAGGGAATGAATAACTGCAAGAAATGTTATTTTTATTACTTTAGAGTGAACAAAAGACAAATGTTATTTTCTCTATTACTAAGGGTTCATTAATCTCTATTCCGTTATTACTTTAATTTGTATTAAGATTTCACTTTTAACATTAAAACTCTTTTCTTCATTTCATTAATATCTTTTTCTGCCTGAACATTGTTTTTTTAAACTTTATTGTTCTTTTCCTTTATTGCTCTTCCTACCTTAGCAAGCTTGCTGATCTTTACTTCTTGACTGTATTATTAATTTGCTTCTAGGTTTTATTATTTAATAAATCTTTCTCACTCTTCTTCCCTCTGCAGTCACTGGCTTTTTTGGTGACTTTTTTTCTTAAGTGACTGACTTCTGAGTTCACAGCCCTCAACTCCTCTCTTCCTTGATGGAGTTTCTCATGTATCATTCTCCAGAACATGTGTTGACAAGTCTTATATTAAAGCAATGCCATTTGAACTAGGCATTTTTCAACTATTTCTCCACTCCTTCTTCATTCTCTAGTTTCCTGATAGCTGCAACCATTTTGAACTTTGATTCAGAAAAAGGTAAGCTACTCCTGAGGATACTGTTCAAGCCTTGCCCTCACAAGGCCTTACACATGGAACTTCTCTGCATTAACGATTTACACACCCACATACACATTTTTCTTTTCTGCTTCTCCCAGTTTCAATAAAAGTCTCACCAATTTTTCTTCTCTGCACCAAACACATGTCCTCATCTCATCTTCTGTATTTCTCCTAGTCTTTTAGATGCTTAAATTCTTTGAATTCTATTTCTTTTTTTCCTTTTTCTTCCTCAGTTGTCAAATGAGGAATAAACTGGTGTTGTGTGATGCCATTTGCAGTCCATAACACCTGCAGACAATCATGTCAAAACTACCCAAAATTCTCTGAAAAAATTATATTTGATATTTGTAGCATTTGAGGCATACGAAGTATATCACTGTAACTTACTGATAGTTTCTTTTATAGCCATTTCTAATTCCTGATCCTTTTGTGCCAGTTGAGTATTGAGCTCCCTCATTAGCTGCTTTAATGTAGAATTGTGCTTCAATTCAATGTCTTCCTGTTCATATCTTTTAAGATATAAGAATATAAGAAATTAAGATTTTTTTTAGCTCAAGCATTATGCTAAAAAACTCTAAAATATTTCTTTCAGATTAAATTGGGAAACAAACCTGTTAAAATAATTAAATTTTATTATTTTTCCATAAAGGCAAAGGTTCCCCTCACACATACGTGCTAGCTGTTTCTGGCTCTAGGGGGCGGTACTTATCTCCATTACAAAGCTGAAGAGCCAGTGCTGTCCAAAGACAACTCCATGGTCTTGTGGCTAACAATGACTAAATGCCAAAGGCACATGGAATGCTGTTACCTTTCAAACTGCTGGGTTGGCAGAAGCTGGGACAAGTAACGGAAGCTCACCCCATTACGCGGTACTAGGGATTCAAACCGCCAAACTGCCAACCTTTCTATTCGACAAGCTCCATTTTTCCATACAGTACTTATAAAAATGACATCAGATCCTTTAGATTTTTACCATGGTGAAAATATAGGAAAGTACTTATATAATGTCAAAATATATTCATGTGTATGTAGTTCAAAAAAGGTGACAATTAAGGAACAATGTAAATAGAATATAAGTAAATATATTTAGGTGTGACTATAAATTGATATCAAGCAATTTTAAATATAGTGTCTTAAACATACATCTCAAATGATTAATTGCTGAAAATAGACTATACATGTATTCAATTGTTTTGTATAAATTTAAGCTTATATCTGATGGTTACATTCCTATTATTATATCTTAGCTCATAAGCTGAAGGTTGAATTCATCTTTTACTTACTTAAGTGCTCCTTCATATAATATGCAATCAGAAATATAAGTTTTTAAATAATCATAACTTTTGGTTTTTATCTGAACTTTGTGAAGTTCAAATTTTTGACATGTTTTAAAGCAAAGAGACATCTTTTATTTCATAAAATGGGAAACTATGATAACTTATATATATTTTTAGATGTGACTGCTTAATTCCCAAAGGAAAGAGTACACTGCACATGCAAACAATACAATTTTTCTTAACTGGACATTTTATTTTGAGAGATGTTCATCCAACCTGAGATTTATTTTCTATAAAAGTGTTCAACAGATTTAAAAAGCAGGATTTACCTGCTAGATAATGCATATATCCATGTTTTGAAAATAATGCTAATCATACACTTAATTTCATTCAGTTTTACTCAATATACATTTAAGTAAAGAGTTAACAGTTACTTAATGGCAACTTACTTTATTTTTTGTTCCATTTCTTCTCTAGATTCTTTCTTCATAATTTCCAGCTCTTGCTGATGTTCTTTCCGCAAGGTTCGCAAATCTTTCTGAAGCTTAATTAAATTTCTATGCTGTTCCTGTTTCTCTTGCTCTGTATATTGCAGTGTAGTTTGCAAATCTTTCTGTTGTATCTGCATCTCATCAACCATCTTCTCAAGTTCAAAGACTGATTTTGTCTTTTCTTCTATATTTCCTTCCAGAATTTTTATAAGGCCACTTCTTTCATCTATCTGCTCTTGCAGTCTATTTAATTTCTCATCATATTCTGTCATCCTATTTTCCACATCAATCCTGTATTGTCTCTCTTTCATAAAATCTTCACCAAAATGATATATCTTTTGTTGTAAAGGTTGTCCTTCTTCCTCCTTTTCTTGAAGCTTTTTTTCTAAGTCTTTAAGTGCAAGTTCCATATTTTGTTGATTTTCTTCTTTGTTTTTCAATTCTACTTTGATCTTTCTTAATTCACTCTCATACTTGGTATGTTGTTCAAGTAATGAAGCATGTTTCTTGATTTGTTCCTCAAGTTCTCGCTGAAGATTTTCAATTTTATTTTTATCTTCTTGAGCTCTTTTAAGTTCTTGCTGATTCTGAGTTTCCATTTTTGAAATATTATACATATTTGCTTCCTTATTATACTTCTCAAGTAATCTCTCCTTATCCAATAAATCTTTTCTTAAAATATCAATGTTTAAATCATACATCTGTTTCATATTCTCTAAAGCATGGACTTTATCTTGCTCTGCAGAAACTTTTATTGTTTTTATTTTCTGCATCAACTCTTTTTCTAAATCTGAGCGTACTGATTTAATATTTTCTTCTAAAGACATAATTTTCTTTTCTTTTTCTTGCAATTTTTTTTGTAGCTTATTTTGCTGCTCTTTTTCTTCCATCTGAGTCATCAACTGCCTTTTAATAGAAGCAATTTTGTTTTCAGCCTTTTTTTTCAGATCTGCTATTTTAGAAGTTGTTTCTGAAATAAGCCTTTCTTCTAAAGCCTTTAGTTCTTCTTCTTTAGTTTTCAATAGAGCCAATTTTATTTCTTCAAATTCTTTTGATTTTTCTTCCAGGTCAATTTCCATAACCTGCATTTTCTTCTCAAAAATTAGGACTTTTTGTTCCATCTCCTTCAGCTTGTCATCCTTGTTGACTATTGCTTCCTGAGCTTGTTGGAATTGTTGTGCCATTTCTTTTTGTTCACTGTCTTGTTCACGGTACTTTTTACATTCTTCCATTAAATAATCATTTTCCATTGTTTTCCGAGCAACATGCTCTTCTAATTCAGCAATTCTCGCTGAATAGATTTTTATCTCAGCAACCAAATCAGATTCCTGTTTTTCTTTTCTGAACTGCTTTTGTTCCATTAAGCTTTTTAAATGGTCTAACTGCTTGGTTTGCTTATCATGCTCATTCTTCATTCTGTTCAGTTCTCCTTCTTTTTCACTAACTTGGTTATTCATCAGTTCAATTTTACTTTGTAATTCCTTAATAGTATTATAATTTTGTGTAAATCTCAGTTGAGCTTTCTTCTTCCAATCTGATGTTTTATTCATCCAATGGTCAACCTGTTTCAGGGCAGTAACTTTATCTTCACTCAATGATTCAACTTTGGAAGATAGTACTTCCATCTCATTCAATAATTGCAGTTGGTTTTCTTTGTTTAACATCGTTGTGGCAGTTTCTTTTTCTGATATGCTCTTTTCAAGTCTGAGGTTCAATTCACTAATGAGCTTGTTGAGATCTGTGATTTCTGCTTTTTTCTCATTTATCTCTTTCCTCATAGATGTAACAATATTACTATGCTCAGATAACTTTTTCTTCAGGTATGTGATACAAGATTCCTTCTCTGTTGCTGTTTGCTGCTGGAGATAACTTTCTTTTTGCAATAGTTCTTTTTCAGTTAGAAGTTTTTCCATGTCTGCTTTCATAGACATCATTAAGTGTTCCTTTTCCTCTAAGTGCTTTTTTGACTTGTGTAAACTACTGTTTAAAGTTACATGACTCTCTGTTAATTGTTTAAGTTGAAATTCTAGATCTGGAATTTGATTGATTTTAATAAATATGCCTTTTTTAATTTTTATTGTCTGTTGCTGACAGTGAGCAATTTTAACTATTATTGAAGAAACATTTTCATTGCATTGTTTAATCAGTTCACCAACTTTTATTTTCAATAAAGTTTCTGCTTTCTGCTGGTAATCAGCCAGTTTTCTAATTGTATCTCTCTTGAAATTTTCAAATTCAGCTTGTTTTTGCTGAAACTCATTTCTTTCCCCTTCTAACTTTGTCTTATAATTCTCCTGTTCTATAAAATTAGACATCTTCAAGGCATGGAGTTCCACATCAGACATTTTCAATTTATCTGCCAGTTCCAAAAGATCATATTTCTTTTTTTCTTCGGTTTTCTTTATCTCATTAAGCTCCTGTACTGTTATTTTCTCCTTCAAAGAAAAATTAAGATCGTCCTTTAATTTTTCAAGTTGCTTTTTTAAATCAGTTTCTTTTTGTTTTAAAAGATTCACTTGTGCTAATGTCTGTTGCAGTTGTTCTTGAAGTTCATGTATACTTTTGTCTTTCTTTGTATTTTTGTCCTTTAACCATGTAATCTCTGCATTATTCCCTTCTCTTTCAGCATCAAAAGTGGCCAGTCTTTCTTTCAGATCTCTTATTTCCAGCTCTTTTTCTTGCAATTTTGTTTCATGTTTTTCCCAAAGTACTTCAGTTTGTTGATTTAATTTCTTTTCCCAAAGATGTAAAACTTCATCCACTTCTTGCTTGTGGGCTTCAGCCATGCTTTTTAGTTGTTTCTTCTGATTCATCTCCAGTTTTGAAACAGTATCATTTATTCCAAGTGAACTGGCATGAGCCATTGTCAGCATTTTTGAAGTGAACTGTTTATCTTTCTGACAAAACTCTAACTGGTTGATCTCAATCTCTTTTTTTAGTTTTGCTTCTTTTTCTGAAAGTTTTTGCTTAAATTCTTCCTGCATTTTTTTTACTTTTTCTATGGTTTCCTCTGCTTGTGTTTCTTGCTGCTTTAACTTGAGTTCATATTCGTCTTTTAAAGCACTAATTTCTTCTTCTTTGGTTGATAACAGCTGCCTATACTTTTCAATCTGCTGCTTCATGAAATGCTTTATTTGTCCAATTTTACTTTCATTGCCAATACAATGACTTTTTAACTGATTGATCTCTTCTCCAAGGTTTAACTGTGATTCATACTTTTCTGTCAGAGATGAGATATTCTGTACATTTTTTCTTTTTTCTTCTTCCAATTCACATTTTAGATCATTTATCTGAGATGTCTGAAAATCTAACTCAGTTTTTACTTCATTTGGCTGGATTTCAGCTTTTACAACCAGTTCCTCAAGTTTTGACTTTTTATGCTTTATAACTTCCAATTTCTCTTGCAAACTTGCATTATTTTCTCTGGATTGACATAAAACATCTAATTCTGAAGACATTATTTTATCTTGTGACTTAGTTTTTCCTAGAGTTTCTTTCATTTTTTTCTGTTCTGATTCTTCTTCACTTTTCTTTTTTGCTTCCAAGAGTTGTTTGAGGTGAATTATTTCTTCTTTAAATGATTTCTCAATTACTTTCTGGTCTTTAAAAATAGCTTCAACTTGTTCCTTATGATTATTCCTTTGCTGATCAAGTTTTGTCTGAAACTCGACTTTTGCTTTATCTGCATCCTCTTTTAACTTAGAAATATATTGTTCAAGATTTTGACAGGTATTCAGAGCATCTGATAATTCAGATGAAAGTGCTTCTAGCTTTGTTTGTTTGACATCAAAATTTTCTAAAGTTTTGTCATTTATTTCTTGTATATGAGCATAATATACAGCCTCTTTTTCTTTTAACAGCTTAGCCATTTCTTCTTCACAATGTTTCCTCAGTTTTTCCATTTCTGATTGATGCTGCTGGGTAAATATTTCAAGCTCTTCTCTCCAGTGTTGCTGCTCTTGCTGCTTTCCATATTCAATTTCTTTTTTGTGTTTTTCAGTCATATTAGCTATGACTTTACTATGCTCATTTTTGTCTGATTCTGTCTGGGCAACCAGATCTTCCAATTGGCTTTTATCATTTTGTGAACACTTCATAAGGGAATGTTCCAGTTCAAGCATTCCCTGTTAAGAAGATCAATAGGAAATATAATGAATAAAATAACTTTTTTTAAAAAATGTTTAAAATATTATCTACTTAAATGCAATGCATAACAAGATTCTAATAATTTAAATAAAAAATTAAATATAAACTTTGTTGCTTGTTATTCTGATGAATGGAATTAAAAGTTAAAGTCATTTAAAAATTGTATTTCTATGTAGATTTGATCTATATAAAATTAGTAAGTATTTCTGGACTCAAATAAAAAGAAAAGAAAAGAAAAAGAACCTTGAATTATTGCAGTTTGTATAAGTTTATTATGTATTATTTTCTGCAGAAGATTATTGTAAAATTCTCAAACTCTATCACAATAATGACTGAAAAACACAGAAATATGATGAAGAAAAAAATTTCCAAAAAATGTAATATATGAGAAATGAGACCATCCACATGAAGGGTAGAAGGCAGGTGATCCCAATATACCATGCAGTTGCAGGCAAGCCAAGAGACATGAAGATGAGCTTCATGAGGCTGCCTGCCGACTCCAGCCACTGAGTTCCAACTTTCCTGTGGTCCACAAGGCACATCTGGATTATCTGTCTTCCCCCTGCACCTCTGCCTCCATCTGCTGCCCCATGCTGCTGCATGAAGATAAGCCTCTCGCAGCCACCCATCACTCTGGCCCATTGACTTGGCTTTCACGCAGCCCACGCATCCAGATCTTGTGCTTCCTCCATCCCTCCTACTGCTTGGATAAGTAAACAACTCATCTCTGTTGCATGGGCTTCAGCTGCTGCATTGGCCATGCCCACCCTTCACTAGGGCTTATTTTTGGGATAGGGCTTATATTCGGCGCATACTTAAAAAATCAGTCTAAGGCTTATTTTTTGGGTAGGTCCTTTTGGGGGAACATGGTAGTTAATTCCAGGAAAAAAGTCACAAACCTTCCTATAGTGTGCTCCCAAGCTGATTAAAGGAACAGAAGAATAAAATAAAGGAGGGTGAAGCTGGCATCGCGGTGGTACAGTATGTGTTCTTTAAGCTCTAAGATCACTGCTGATATCTCCATTGCAGGACGGTCCCAATGGACCTAAACTGTCCCGGAAAGATGGTGACTGAGGAGGGCACATCCTGTTGATCCCAGGGAAATCGCAAAGTTCCTGGTAGATCCAGGAGAAGCCCTTTGTTCTCACAGCGGAGAGGCAGCCATTAAAGCTGCTGAAGCTGAGACAGCTCCAGAATGGAAGAAAGCTGGAAAGAAAGCTGTGTCAGTTTGGTGAGATAATTTTCTACTTGTTTTTTTTTCTGGAGAGAACACCCTAAAAGACTAAAAATTTAATTTAAAAGTGAAGATAAAAGTGCTTAAGCGGCGTGATTAAGCACAAATTAAACCTAAAGGGTTTTTTTCTTATTGAAACTTTGGATTTTTGTAAAAACTTTTTGATTTTTAAACTGGACTGGTCTTTCCTTTTTAATTTTTATTTTTTCCTTTCAAAATAACTCTTTGGAAAAGTTTTTTTTTCTCTTGTTTCTTCTCTTTAATAATTGTAGACTCTTTTTATTTTTTTTATTCCTGGTTTTTTCCTGGTTTTAATATAAACTCCTCCTCCTAAAAGAAAAACAACCAAAACAGATACAGGGGTTAATACATTGTCTTTAAACCCCTCTCCCCCCTCCTTGAGGACCCTTTAGTTTGTGGGGGAATCCTCATGAAATTGGGTAACCAATTGATCAGCATGGACATCCCAACTCTTTACCCAATTAGCCTCTGAGAGAGGGTATCCCTTCCATAAGACTAAATATTGCAATTGTCCACGATGTAATCTAGAATCAAGAATTTTTTCAATTTCATAATGTGTTTCCCCCTATATCGTTAACGGGGATTGATTGGCACTGGTCTTGTCACTGATGTAGCAGCTGGTTTTAACAAATTACAATGAAACACTGGATGAATCTTCCCTAATAGTCAAGGAAGACTCAACTGGACTTGGTTGACAAATATACTTTGTCTCCCATTTTAAAAGGCAGTTGAAGGGATCTATGTTTATCCGCCTGTTTTTTATAATTTTTTTGCAGCTTCGGTCAAAGCTTTTTTTGTATCTTCCCATCCTTTTTTTAATGAGTTCATCCATTCTTTTAGGGACATGGATGTGGGAGATTGTCTAGGTAACTCTGGCATCGGCATAAAGTCCATTCCAGTGTTGTTTTGGAATGGAGTCAATCCCGTGCTGCTATGTACTGCTATATACCGCATTATTGCAAGCAACCTTTGCAAAAGGTAATAAGTCAGCCCAACTTACTTGTTGATAATTATCATAGCATCTAATGTATTGTCCATTCATGGTGTTAGCCCTCTTCACTGCTCCGTTACAAGCCGTATGGAAAGCTGAGGATAATCTTTGGGAGGAACCAATGGACTTGAAAAATTCCCTCCAAAATTTTGTGGTAAATTGTACCCCTCTGCCTAATATTATTCTACAAGGTACTCCATGTAGTCTATAAATATGTTTCATGAACAGCTTTGCAAGCTTTTTTGCAGATGGAAGTCCTTTACAAGCTATAAACTGGGTTTGTTTCGAGAATAAATCAATTACAGTCCAAATGATCGTATTCTCTTCACTCTCAGGTAATTCCACAATAAAGTCCATTGTGATTTCTTCCCACAGTTCGGTTGGTTCAGCGACGTATTGAAGGAGGCCAGGGGTTTTTCCAGTTCTGTGTTTCATTGTGGCACAAATTGAGTAACTTTTCACAAAGTCCTCGACATCAGGTTTCATTTTTGGCCACCAGAACTGTCTTCTTAATAAATGTAGGGTTTTTAAGAATCCGAAGTGGCCTCCCAGCCATGAGTTGTGGCTACACTTTAGTACCAGTAGTCTTAGGGTTGTGGGTACATAAAGCTTAGTCCCTTTCCAAGCTAGTCCCTCATTCACTGTTAGCTCATTTTGATGGTCCAGGAACCAAGGATTGTCAATAGAGCAGTTTTCAATTCTGTGGTCAGCTTATCTTCCAGGTGGTTGGGGTGCCGGCTGACTTGGGCTCGAGTGGTTACTTGGCCTGCAGATTGAGCTCCTGAAATTAAGGCTTGTACTATTTCCTCAGTGGCTGTCAAACTGAGATTTTCTGGACAGGGCATCTGCCAATACTTTTTTGCCAATACTTTTTCCCTCCTATTTGGTAGCCTAAATAATCCAGTGACTCTTTGTGGAATTCACATTTTGAGAATTTCACATATAATTTGGAGGCTAGAAGTTTTTCTAGGACTTGCCAAACCAATTGAACATATTCTTCCATGGTTTCATTGAAGATAAGAATGTCATCTAGGTATACAAGGACCCCCCCAATAAAGGTGCGGGTGTAGCACCTCATTGATGAGCTGCATAAACATTGCAGAAGCATCCTGAAGTCCGAAAGGCATGACTTTGAATTGGAAGCTACTCAACGGGCAGTTAAAAGCTGTTTTCCACTTGTCTCCCTCTTTGATGCAGACCCGGTAGTAAGATTCCCTGAGATCTAGCTTGGTGAATACCTTGTCTTTTGACAGGTGGTTCACAATAAGTCCTTCACGAGGGGGAGAGGGTACGTTTTTGATGTACACGGCATTCACGACCCTAAAGTCAACACATAATCTCAACCTGCCATCCTTGTCTTTGAACAACACAGGGGCAGCAGATCTTGATTTGGCAGGTTCAATAAAACCTCAGTCCAAATTTTGGCCGATGTATTTCCTTAATTCAGTTATTTCAGCAGGTGTCATGGAATACATCTTTGGTTTTAGTAGTTTCACCCTGGGTTCTAATTCTATGGTTCAATCAATGGTTCAATGGGGAGGTAAAACATTACACTCTTCACTGAATGCTTCACCCAAGTCTTTGTATTTGTCGGGTATCTGTGGTTTATCCAGTGGAAGTTGGGATGCTGGCTCAAGTTTTGGGTTCAAGTTGACTGGTGGTTTTGCAATGGGAAGAAGAGGGAGCAATGGGCCCAGTCCAATGAGGATTTTCCTGAATCCATCCTCCCATTTGATGGTAGGGTGTCTAGCCTTGTCTAGCCAAGCAAATCCTAATATGATTGATTCTGACATCCTAGGGGCAACTATGAAGCATATGAGCTCACAGTGGGACCCTAATTCCATCTTGATCAATTCTGTCAATTGAGTGGCTGGAGTCCCCCCCAATTAATATCCCATCCACTTCCTCAAATCTGATTGGGTGTTTTAGTGGGTTTAGTCTTTATGCCCAATTGTTTAACAATAGGGAGTCCGATAAGGCATCTAGAGCACTCAGTATCAATGATGGCTTCTAACTCCCTGGCCTCCCCCGTGTTCAGTACCATTAACTTAACCTTGACTGTAAAAGGTATGATGGGATCACTCACCATTAGGTTGTCTTCGCCGGTCAAGTTCTCGGGGACGTAGTGCTGACCTGGTGGTCCACTGCTCCCATCTGCGCAGAGGGGACTTTGCCAGTTGTGTCTAGCAAACCGGCTAATGTCCGGAGGTCTTCCTTGATTTTTTCGACTTCTATCAGCCGTACTAGTCTTTGATTATAGTGCTTGTGGTACAGCAGCAGGGACCAGACAGTCTGCTGCTCTATGGCTGTCTTGCCACAGCAGTAAAATTTCAGCATCCTATTGGGTCGGGTATAAGCAGCTTCATCTGGTCTGGTCAGCAGTCTCCTAGCCCCAATTCTCTTAAGCGGGCCCCCGGAATGGGTTTCTTAAGTAGGTTGATACTGTGGTCTAAGCTGAGGGAAGTGGTATACCATGCTTGTAAGGTCTCCAGTATTCCCCTAATGTCACAGGCCTTCTTTACTTCTGGATCAATGACATTTTTAAAGTAGTGTAAAGTCATTCTTTCAGGCCAATCCATGAGGTGGCTTGTGACCCTTCTAAAGTCCCAAATAAAATCTGACAAGGGTCGCTTGCCTTGTCTCATTTCCATTAACTTCTCTTCATTCTCTGCCACACCTTGTCTGGATTTTCAAATCTGAGCCTTAATAATCGAATAAATCCGTTGACATTGTGTAATTCAGGGGCTTGTTTGTTGCTTAGTTGAGCCACCCAGTCTAAAGCATCCCCTTCATTCATCCCATCTGTTATGGCCTTAACCAAATCGTGCTCTGTGGTGTATTGATATCCAAATTGTTCTATATGAGATCAGATTCGAGTGAGGAAGTAATTGAAATGTTCATGGCAGCCATCGAATATGGCCTTAAAGAGTATTTGGTCTGGCCTGGGTCATGGTGGGGGAGGTGGTACAGCCAAGCCCCTGCAGGTTGAATCGGAATGAAAGGAGCCGGGGAGGTGGCGTATCTAGGCTGGGCAGGCCCCCTGAAGCTGGCTGGGTGGTGCCTCTCTGGAATAGGGGTCTTTGTGGCCTTGCTCCAGGTTGGGGCTGCAATTGTGGTTGCCATGAGAAACATGGGTGTGGCCTGATTCCCTGGCCGGGTAGAAGGGAAATGTCTGCTGTCTGCTGTCTAGGCAACCCCCCTTCAGACCAGGATGCTGGCTGCCATTGGTGCTGGCTGCCATTGGCACTGAATCCACCCCTGGCCTGGATAAAATCCCCACCTTGGAGGGATATTCTCTGCAGGGGGTAATCTTTCTTCTGGGAAATGAGGAGATTATTTCGGAGGCTGCAACATACCTCTATCAGTCAATGCTTCTTGCTTGGCTTCTTTAATTGGCATCTGTATAATCTCCTCATCCCTCACGATACTTGGATAAGTGAAAATGGGTTGTCTCAGGCTTCCATCCATCCAAACAGCCTGTGAGACCGAGCCTGTTACCTTTAAATTTTGGAACTGTTATGGTAAATCTGCCATCAATGGACTCACATGATAAATCTTGGGGATGTCTTCTTGAGAGAATTCTGACTCAAATTGTCTCTCTTCCCTCCAATCTGGTTCAAAAGCCATGGGGCTGGAAAAAGACTTCTCTTCAGGCAGCTCGGTTAAATCTGGGTCGTAAAATTCCTTAAGCTGAAACACTTCGGTATAGCTCCCAAATCTTTTTCTTCTACTGCCATTCTGAAGGCATCCATCATCTCCTCTAAACAAGGGCTGGCAGACCCAGCTAATGCTCTGGAAGGGGGGCCTTGACCAGTTCCCTCCTGCACATCCCCAACTTCGGGTGATTGTTGGTCTTTTTCCATCTCTGGGAAAAAACCTCCGGGGTATCAGCCAAATTACTTTGAAAAGGAAAAGTCAGAGTTTGGAAATAAATGTTAGGCATCCAGAATTGTCCACTGTAATCAATCACTCTGGGACAAGTATAATCTCCAACTAATTTATTAGGAATAACTCTGGTACTTCTATTCAATTTCCAAACTGAAAGTCATTTTCAGCGCATTTCACAAAATCCACCTTCTCTCCTCCCACTTCTTACACTTAATTCATCGAGAGAACCAATTAACTGCAGCTGGAATTTTTTAATGTGATATACGAAATAACCTTGAACTTTCCAATTCCTCCACGCCCCCTTGCATTTCTTATAACAATCTTGGCAGCTGAATCTCAGAGCTGACCCAAAAGTGGGTCATCTATCCCACTTTCTTCTAGCTTTTCTAGCTTACTAAGAAATACCAAAAACTTAAGATTTGTTGATGACATTGTTCTCTTCTCACATGACCTAGAAGAGTTACGAAGACACATGCAAGAGTGTCACAAAGCAAGAGAACAATTTGGGTTAAAAATAAACCTGAGAAAGAGCAAGTTATGTTTAATAATGTCACCAAAGAAATAAAAAAAATTATATCTGGAGAAGCACTAGATGTAGTAGGCCATTATATATACTGTATATATATCCTTGGCCAACGGATCTCAATGGAAGATGATACAATAAAGGAATGTTAAATGTGGTTGGCAGGCATTCAACAAACTAAGTGTAATTTTCAGGAACAATCTACCATCCCCCTCCATGCCTAAAGAGAAAAGTTTTTGATCAGTATGTGCTACCTGTTCTAACATATGCCAGCAAAACATAGACACTAGCTTCACAACTGAATACAAAAGCTACAAATGGTGCAAAGAACCATGGAAAAATATATACTTGGCATCACAAGATAGAAAGATCTGCACATGGATCAGAGAACAAATGAGACTATGTGATATTGAGAGTAAAGAATTGAAATGGGCTAGAAGGAAGAAGTGATGGCAATTATAGAATGGATTCCATTTGATAAGAAGTGAGAGAGACCTAATACAAGATAGATCAATAACATCAGCAAGTATTGTGAGCCCAATTGGCAAAAGAAAGCTCAAGACTGTATTGGTTGGAAACATGAGGAGAAGGCCTTCAATGACAAACTTCTGTGCTTGAAAATAGACTGAAATAGGCTTCCATTATCATAGTCTTAGTCCATAATTTTAATTACTACATCACATTAACAACAAATGACAATAAAAACAGAATGATTTGTGGACAAATATACCTATAGATTTTAAAAACTCAGAAGTACCTATTGGCACGGTAGCTCTTAGAACTCAAATTTCTGTACACGATTCTGTCTTTCAAGAAAGTTATCTTGTTTGTGTTATTCATTTATAGAGCAATTAATTTATACCACATTAATCAAGAGAACAAGATTAAAATTAATTCAATAAAATGTAATAAAAATCATAATTTTTAAAAATTTTGTTGATGTTCTCTCCTTTAGGATATAAATCTTCAACCCACCTCTCTATTAGGAGTTGAAGTACTGTCAACATTTTAAGTTGCAAGAGATGTTCTGTTCCTGCGTATTGATGGAGACAATGCAAAAGATTCAGAAGATCTCTGTAAAGAACAATCAGCTCCTTCCTACAATTTGATTATATACAATACACAGCACAGCTAACCATACAAAACTGTACACTTGTACTAAAATTATTTTAAATTGAGTTAAAAATAGTATCGGTACAATTTTGGTTCTTCCAAGCATATAGCTTTCGGAATATTTTTATATATTTGACAAGAATTCATATGTTTTTTCACTATCTGATTTTCACATTTTTTCCAACTATGCTAATTTTGTTTTCTGGAAATAGTTGTTTGCCTAGAGCAGGGGTCTGCAATCTTAAACAGAGCCATTTGGACCCGTTTCCTACAGAAAACAAAACCTGGGTGGGCAAGGCCAACTAAATGTCACTCCCACCCAGTCACATGACACAAACCCCAGCCATGCCTGCCTAGGTTTCATGGCTCCCAGTGTTTTCTGTGGGAAATGGCGCTCTCTCTTCTCTCTCTCTCCCTCCCTCCCTCATTTCTGTTTTTCTGTTTTTCTTCTCCTTCTCCTTCTCCTTCTCCTTCTTTTCTTTTCTTTCTCTTTCTCATTGAATACGATAGCAAATCCAAAATAAAGTTATTGTGGGAAATTGCTTCTCGGTAATTTTTTCATACTGAAAAAAAGTGTGTGTGTGTGTGTGTGTGTGCGTATGTATGTGTGTATATCTATCTATATCTGTATCTATATATTTCTTTTGAGTTTGATAATATATTATCCAAAATTATAATCTTATTTTCAGATGCATTTTTTGCTATCTGTTATTTCCTTTTTTAAAAAAAATAAAACTTCCTTCCAACTTGCGCCTTCTGGCAAACTGCAGTTTTCTTGGCAAGAGATCTAAGCTTGCCATTATTTTCATCATAGGTCTGAGTGAGTTTTCTTTCTTTCTTTCTCTCTCTCTCCCCCTTCTCTCTCTCATTTGTTTCCCTCTTTTCCCTCTCTCTCATTCTCTCCCTCCAGCTCTCTCTCATTTCTCTCTCTCCCTTCTCTCTAATTTCTTTTTCCTCTCTCATTCTCTTCCTCCATCATTTTCTCATTTCTCTTTTTCTTCCCTTTTCTCTCTCATCTCTCTTGCATGTGCATGGCTCAAGCAGGATACTCTCCTGGGCTGGGATCACGGCAGCAGCAGCGGTGGCAACTCCTGCTCCGCTGCCACTATTGTGCGCTCAGGTGAGTATCTGGCTGCGCTGCACAGGAGAGCCAGAGCTCTTCTCTCCCTGAATCCAGCAGAGGCTGCTCCTCTGATCCTACAGCATTGGACTGAATACTTCCAATGCATACTGAACCACCCATCTTCCATCAATGAGGCGATAGAATGCCCCAGGCAGATATAAACCACAGCCTGGATGCCTCACCATTAAAGACTGAAACCTTACAGGCCATCAGCCAGCTGTCCAGTGGCAAGGCCCCAGGATATGACACAATCCCAACAGAAGTCTGTAAGTCTAATAGTGGTACAGTGCTTGTTGACAAACTCATTCAGCTGTTTCAGTCCTTCTGGAATCAAGGATCCATTTCTCAGGAACTGAAAGATATGTTTATCGTACACCTCTATAAGAGGAAAGGGAATCAACAAGTCTGCAATAATCAGAGGAACATCACTGTTTTCTATCACAGGAAAGATCCTTGCACGAATGTTGCTGGACCACCTGACTGACTACTTGGAACAGGGTCTACTACCTGACACAGTGCGGCACTGTGGACATGATCTTTGCAACCCAACAGCTCCAAGAAAAGTGTCAAGAGTAGAATCGGAAAAAATCCGGCTGATGTTGCGATGAGACCAGAAGCAGGGAAAGAAGGTCTCCGTTCCTGCGCTGGCTTCTTGTCATTTGTGGGTTCTGGACGGAGTCAAAAGCCACCTTGGAGGGGTAGCGAAGCAAAGGAGAAGTGCTTGATGAGATTTCAAGGGAGAACGCAACTCCCCTGTAGAATCCCCAAGATTTTTCTCTATACCACAACGGAGAGAAGTCCGGACCAAAATGCTTCAAAGTTGGGACAGCCGATGAATACCTAAGTGCAGCACTGGAATGAGCTCTGCATTTGGCAGACTACTGACTATTCCACCATGGAATAAGCCTTGCTACAAAAGTCAAAATCTACCAAGAGTAATGTTAATTACCCTGATGTATGTCAGTAAGACTTGGACTGTATATTGGAAGCATGCTACGCAGTTGAACAATTTCCAAACAACATGCCGCCACAGACCTGTGAGGATCCGGTAGCAGGACAAGGTGCTAGACACAGAATTCCTCTCCAGAGCAGGCCTGCCATCAGTTCACACCCTGCTGATTAAAGCCCAGACATGCTGGGCAGGCCATGTTGCAAGGATGTCAGATCAGCGCATCCCTAAACAGCTCCTCTATAGTGAGCTATCTCAAGGAAAGCAACCACATGGGGGACAAAGGAAATGATAATAATACATTGAAAGCCTCTTTCAAATCCCTGGATATCAATACCACGTCCTGGGAAACGCTGTCACAAGATCAATCAACATGGCACACATTGATCCACCAAGGCTGCCAGACATTTGAAGATAGAAGAACAACCATAGCGCAAGAGAAGCGAGCACTCCACAAAGCCAGAGCTGCAAATATTGCACTAATGGTCCCATTACATGTCTGCCCATTAATATTCTATGTGGCAGAACATTTCATGCCCGAGAGACCTTACCAGACACCTGCAGACATAACTGTGAACAGCCCACAACCTGTTAGATGTCAAGATCATCTTTAATACAATGGACGATCATCATCATATCTGGCACCATTTACTACCCACGCAGTCACATTCTGCACCAGCTGGCAGTTTCCTCATGTGAAGTGTATTACAATAGTAAATCCAGGAGATTATAACAGCATGAATTATGTCACTAAGGTCTTCCAGTCTAAGTATGGGTGTAACTGGTGCACCATTTGAAGATATGCAAAAGCCAGGGGTGGGATTCAAATTTTTTAATAACCAGTTCTATGGGCGTGGCTTAGTTGGTGGGCATGACTTGGTGGTCATGTGACTGGGTGGACATGGCTTGGTGGTCATGTTATTGATTGGGTGTGGCCAACTCAATATCACTCACATCGAGACACATATCTCCTCGCCTGGCCTCTCATGACTGTGGGGATGCTGCAACAGTCATAAGTGTGAAAAATGGTCATTTTTTTCAGTGCCATTGTAACTTTGAATGGTCACTCCACACAATCAAAGTACCAGCAAAGGAGGGGAAAAAAACTCCAGAGACAGGAAGTCTAATCCTGCTAAGAATGTAAAAAGGATTAACAGAGAGGCAGTTTCTGTAAGGAACACCAGAATGTTTCCTTCCTGCCTTTCTTACAGGTTTAGGCCAGTAATTTCTTCTAACAACCAGTTCTCCGAACTGCTTAGAATGTTAACAACCAGTTCTAGAGAATAGGTGTAAACTGATAGAATCCTACCCCTGCTCATAACTGTGGCTACATCACCTGCTCTTCGAACAGGAGCCCCACATTGTGTACCAGGTCTGTTTATGGCATTGCAACTCCATCCAGAACCAGAGATGGAAGAAACGGGGGGGGGGGGGGGGGGCAAACCTACAACCATTCTTTTTTACTAGAGTTGAGTCACAAATACATACAAAATATGTCCATGCTACTTTTAACATTATTCTAAACTTGTAGTTGATTCTCAAATACATTATATATTCTTTCTGAACTGAAGAGATTTTGAATGCTTGGTGTTTCAATTTATTAAAGATACTTTAATATTATTTTCATAGACATTTTTTCCTGAACCTAAGTTTGTCACTTCAAAGTGCAAAAAATTCTTACAACATAAAACATGACTTGTATATGTATGAAACAAAACAGTTCAGATTTTAAGTGGGATAGAGGCGACTACCGTCTTTTCTTACAAGTGTTTGGAGACTGTTTTGAAACCCATATAATTTGACTTAAATTTTCAGTGTTGCTAATGAAGGTTTGAAATTAATTCTTACTTTTCAATCTTGTAACCACTAAGAATAATGGTAAATATGCCATCTCAAGGTAAGTATTTAGTCACTTGTTTACATCAGGATCCATTTTAGAAGACATGACAGAAAATACATTAACATCAGAATATATATGTAACTTATATTAAAGTCATTAAACAATAAAACATCTAAGAATGCATTACAGCATGTGCTAGCTCTACTGAATAGTACATTCCATTCTTGGCAGATTCTCAAAAATCTTTTTCATACATTAGTTTATTCCACATCAGGACAGTGTTACAATGAAATATAGTATATTCTCTAATCACAATTAGAAAACAATAGTCTATTGGATATTCTGATTTAAGGGGCATAACTCAAAAACACAGTTGTGAATAAACTGTTCACACACAGAAAAACAGCACATCACTGGAAAATTCACATCAATTCTTAGTAAAAACACATTAATATATCTGCTCCTGCACAAAATTAAAGGCATCTAATTTATATTGCCTCTTTTTTTTTTTTTTTACTAAGAATTGACACAAATGATTCATACATTCCTATAAATAAAATAATATGCTGGTAAAGATAGGACATATTTGAAAAAGAACTCTTTGGGATACTTTCTTTTTGGTGGGCACATAATCCTATGAGCTCAGTTGAAATCGAGCCATATCAAACTTAATGGGACTTTACCAAAGCAGTGGAAAGATTTTCTTTTAAGTTAGCAGGCCTCTGATATTAATAAAGATAGTCGAGTTGCATTTATATTTCTAATTTGCCTAAGTTCTTAAATATTCAGTTAACAATTTTTTAAACAAGAACACTTGTTTTTTACTATACTATAAACTATAGTATAGTATACTATTTACTATATACTATACTATTTACTATATACACAGTCTGGTTCTCACAACACTAGGCTAAAATGCAATGAACTTTGGTGGGTACAGAATGTCTTGTTCAGACAATTATCGGACTAGGCTAAAACAAGCCCTACAAAGGGAGAACCTAAACTGGACAACTTAAATTAACCTGGCATGAGTAGAAGCCTGCCTTTGTGGATAGCGCAGCTTCCTAAAACGATAAACTGAAACAATGGCGCCTTAACGGATGTGGCTCGGAGGAGGCCGGCACTTGAACCCTTTCAGCAATACCCCCCATTCCTTAGAAGAGGGACACTGCGTCAGGATTCGCACACCTTCCGGAGCCGGTCTTCTGAAGCGTCCAATTACTCCCTTTTAAACCACCGAACATTTCCCAGGGAGAAAAAGAACCAGTTTCCGTATTCTCTGCCAAGTAAGCGCGTGGATTTTCTACCGCGTACCTGAGGAAACTCTGAAGCGCCACCGCCGGGACTTCTGCGGCCCGAGGTTTGTTCCTCGCTGATCTTCTGCTTCAGTTTTTTGAACATGACAACGGTCGGCGATAGTAAACGAAAGGAAGGTACGGCCGGACGAAAGTCTTCCCGTTTGCAAGCATCAAACCGGTCCCAAAGGCACTTTCCTTCTTCGAAGATTCATGGAAGTAATGACAACAGCAGACTACAACAACCTCCTACCTCCGCGTTACCTTTTCACCCTGTTTATAAGCGTCAGCTGATCAAACAATGGTTACAACGCATGCGTGAGCAACGTGAACCAGTTTTTAAAAAACAAGCTTTCAAGGCTAAGCAACTACGGCATAGGACAAAGGCCAAATTTCCTCCACAATTAGCCCGATTTAAGTTCGTCTGTTTCCCCACCAAGGTTGCTGTTCCAGATTCCAAGAAATCGTCATGCTGATCTCGGACTTGGTCTGCACAAGCGGTATTCCGGTAATAGATTTATGACTTCACATATCTTCTATGTTATCTTTGTTAATCTTCTCATCACTTCTTATCACCCATCCCAACTTGTGATTGTAGGTCTTTGTCGCTTTGTAGCTTGTATCCTTACGATTTATATTGAGTGTTTCCCAGTATGATTTGGTTCCTGATTGTACCCTATTACTATCATTAAGTATTGTACGTTATGATTCTTGATTCTTAACGAATGTATCCTTTATGTATACTGAGAGTATTTACACCAAGAGAAATTCCGAATTTTAACTCAGAAGTAAATCCTAAACAAATTCATGAAAAAAATGCATTCAGACAAATTCATTCCTCAATCTGACCATGCTGCTTTTCCATAAATAATGGACTTGGCTCATCAAGATGCACATCAAACTTGGGCAAGTTTCTCTACATAAATCACTGCTGTGATCATATTAAGAGCAATTGCGTTCTCTTCACTGATGATGTAAAGCAACACCACCGTCAATACTGCTAAAAAGATCTCCACTATGTATCAGAATGGTCGAACAAATGGCAACTTCAAATCTCAACAAATAAATGCTCTGTCCTACATATTGGTTAAAAAAAAAACCAAAATAAAATACAAGCTGAATAGTCAAGACCTTGTTGATGATCCAAACTCGGTCAAGGACCTTGGAATACTCATCTCTAATGACCTAAGTGCTAGAGCCCATTATAACTACAAAGCCAAAAAGACATTAAGAGTTGTTAACCTAATCCTGCATAATATCTGGTAATATCACTAACTAGAGCACAGGTGTCAAACTCAAGGCCCACAGGCCAAATATGGCCTGCCACGTCATTTTATGTTGCCTGCGAGAGCTACAAAGTTCCAATTGTCTTTAAATAAATAAAGCAAAAGAGAGCATTCACCACAAACTATATTTCCCAGAGTGCATATCCACATCAATGTTATTTTCTGCAAGTTGAATTATGTGGAATTACAAATGATCCCAAAATGTCCAGGAAGAGGAAAGTTGATGCAGATGGAAGGATGTTTCAAGAAAGATCTTCAAGGAGAGAAACCGGTATGTCTTTTATGTTACAAAGCATTATCGGTTGTCAAAGAATACAATCTACGTCAGCATTTTGAAACCAAACATGGAGCTAAGTATGCCAAAGTTAGCCTTTCAGAAAAAAGACAGATTGTTGAAAAATTAAAAAGCAAACTACAATTGCAGCAGAATGTGTTCATGAAAGCCACAACCAAAAACACCGTGGCAGTGAAAGCTAGCTTCATCGTTGCAGAAGAAATTGCCCAAGCTTCAAAGTGTTTTTCAGAGGGCGTGTTTTTGAAGCAATGAATGCTGAAGGTCTGTGAGCAGGTGTTCCCCGACCAGAGACAGACTTTTAAAAATGTCAGTTTATCAAGGAACACCATTGTGGACCGAGTTACAGAACTAGCAGGAAACTTGTCAACACAGCTGGCCCAAGAGACACGTAACTACATTGCTTTTTCATTCGCTCTTGATGAAAGCACAGACAACATGGATACAGCGCATCTATCCATTTTTATTTGAGGCGTGAAGTCAGACCTCTCGGTCACTGAGGAGCTGTTGGATGTAGCTGCCATGCATGGGACCACAACGGGACAGGACATTTTTCATATAGTGGAGAAGTCCATGAGTAAAAATGCATTGCCTTAGGAAAAGTTGGTGGGATTAACTACAGACGGTGCACCCGCAATGTGTGGAGGAAAAGTGGGCTTGGTTGGACTAATAAAAGACAAAATGCTGAAAAGTAATTTGTCAGACGCCTCTGGTAACGTATCATTGCATCATTCATCAAGAAATGTTGTGTGGGAAGGTGCTGGGGATGGGATCGTGACCACGGTCATGAAAACTGTGAACTTCATTCGAGCGCATGGCCTGAATCACCGTCGATTCCAGCTGTTCTTGCAGGAGATGGGCTCAGAGCATGGAGACATGCCATACCATACAAAAGTACGGTGGCTGAGTAGGTGTAAAGTCCTCAAATGATTTTTTGAACTTAGGGAAGATATTGCTCTTTTCATGTTAAGTAAAAGAAAATTCATGTCTGAACTGTCAGATCCCAACTGGCTGTGTGACTTTGCTATGTTATGTGATGTAACCGAGCATCTCGCCCAACTTAATCAGAAGCTGCAAGGATGTAGACAAGTCATAATGCAGATGTCCGACATGATCACGGCTTTCCAGCGTAAACTTGATCTGTGGATGTGCCAAGTCAAACAGGATAATCTTGCTCACTTTCCTGTTTGTGAAAGCATTTCAGCCTCATTTCCCAGTGTGTTTTCATGTTCTCAGTTGGCTACCAAAGTGAGACGATTAATAAATGAATTTGATCGATGCTTCTCTGACTTTAAAGTGCAGCACTCAGATTTTGCCATCTTTGCTGATCCTTTCACCACCGATGTCTGCACTGCACCCCAGCACTTTCAGATGGAGTTAATCGAGCTTCAAAGCAATCGTAGCCTGAAAGCAAAGTTCAAGGATGTTGCGATCCAGGACTTTTACCATAAAATACCCCCTGGTTCAATGCCACAGCTTCAATGTCATGCAGCCCGTGTTCTGTCTATGTTTGGGAGCACCTATCTGTGTGAACAGATGTTTTCAATAATCTAAACAAAAACAAGCATAGATCATGTATCACTGATGAGAACCTCCACACTGTTCTACAGATTGATTCAGCACAAGATCTAAAACCAGACATTGACACACTGGCTACGGAAAAACGGTGTCAAAGATCCAGCCAGAAAATGCATAAGTACGCATTTTTTAAAACCTAATTAATATATAATAAAATGTATTTCAATCAAAAAGAAGAATAGTTAAACTGTGCAATTTAATGATTGTGCTGACATTTTGTTATTTTTAGAACACGATCAATGGATTATGATTGAGGAGAGAGGATCCAATCTGTGTGTTCCAGGACAGTCAGCATCTTCTCATGAACTTCACCTAAAAACTTGAGACAATATAGTTGTGAATTGAGACAAACCTGATTTTGTTATTTTTAGTTATTTACAAATATAACCTTATATGTGTAGTAATGCATTTAAGGTCCTGTCCCACTGGCCGATGGACGCAAAACGTATGCATAAAGGACACAGCAGATGAGCAAAATTTTGGGGGTGGCTCCATCCATTGTCATTCGCTCCAAAAAGTGGTGAAAATTTGCATAAACAGAACGGAAAAGAACAGACATGGGTAAGATGTAGCGGGGATGTTCGTAGGAAGCCTAGCGGATGACAGCGGATGGAAGCGGATGAAACATCCACAGGGGTTCCGGGGGAGAATAGCGAAGCGGACGCATAGCGGAAAGAGCGGATGCATAGCAGATGACGCGGATGCATCACGGACGCCTATAGGAAACAAAGTGGATGCATAGCGGATGTATTCAAAGCGTTCACTGCGCATGTGGGGAGTATGAATTGCGTCAGCTCCGCGGATATAAAAGGATGCAACTTGCACACAGTCAGCATTCAGAGGAAAGACATGCTGCCACACACATCTTCAAAGAACACCATGGTTCGTCAGTCAGGGAAGAAGAGAAAGCCGGTGCCTACTCGTGGCAGCCCTGGCAGGAAGGACAGAACCACCATCCCACCCCCTGGCGCTGACTCTGAAGCTGCTGGTGCTTCTCCTGCTGATGCTGATGCTGGTACTGCTGGTGTTGCTGCTGCTGGTGCTTCTCCTGCTGGTGCTGCTGGTGCTGCTGCTTCTACTGCTACTGCTGCTGCTGTGGTGGACCAGCCCCAAGGCCCTCAAAGCCCTGCTGCTCAAGCCCCTGAAGGCCCTGCTGCTCAAGCCCCTGAAGGCCCTGCTTCTGAAGGCCCCGCCAGAGGGAGGAAGAGGCAAGGGAAGGAGAAGGGAGAGAGGAAACAGTACATTTTTTTATTTAAATTTAAAACTAACGGCTGTGATAGCCTGACCCACATACAAACTTAATACAGAAGTCTGATGATGGCAGATGGGATTCTGCTGAAATGTTGCTACAACTTTAAAAGCACTAAATGACGTGGGATAATACCCGTAGGAAGCTGAACAGCACACATGTAAGTACCCGTGAAAACTTAAAAAAACATACATACATACATATACATATACATATATACATACATACATACATACATACATACATATATATATATATATATATATACATTTGTTTTTTTAGGCTTTCGCGGGTACTTACATGTGTGCTGTTTAGCTTCCCTCGGGTATTATCCCACGTCATTGTAGTGTTGTTAAAGTTGTAGCAACGTTTCAGCAGAATCTCATCTGCCATCATCAGGCTTCTGTATGGATGTGTCTCAAATTGGTTTCAAATTCAAATTTGAGGCTGGTCCATTCTGATTGGCTAGGAGCCTGGGTCTGTGTTCACTGGACTTGGAGTTTGATTGATTGGTGTTTCTGGTTTCTTCTGTCTGTTTTGTGGCTTTGATTGGCTAGCCACACTCTGCTCCTGCACTGGAGGCTTTCAGTGCAGCTTGGCTTCATTTGAAAGGACGGCTGTTATCTATTAGCAAGCTGGGTTTCACCTGGGTGCCTGGTGGGGGGGGTGTTTGAGCTGGAGGTATCAGAGGGCGTCTGTTTGTGCCTGGCTTGTGGTATGGAGATCTTTCTATTTGAGAGTGCAGGCTTCCAAATGATTGACAGTCTGCTGGAATCATCTCTTCTATTCATGCTTTCAGGTCTTTTTTCAATCTCTATGGCTTCTCTAATGATTCTGTGGCTGGGGTTTTCTATAGTGGCTAGGGTTTTGGTGCCATTGAAGTTGATGTTGTGACCTGTGGCTTTCATGTGTTGGACTAGTGAGGAGGTGTGTTCCAGCTTTTTTACTGCATTTTTGTGTTCATCCAGGCGGGTTCTTATTCTTCTATTGGTCTGTCCAATGTATGTGGCCGGGCATGATGCACAGGGAACTTCGTATATGCCTTGGTTTTCCAGGTCAATTTTGTCTTTGGGGTTTTGAAGGATGGCTGCTATTTTTTTGTCTGTTTTGAAGGCAGTCTTGATGTGATGCCTGTGTAGTATCTTACTGATTTTATCTGTAGTACCTCTTATATAGGGCAGGACAGCTGTTCCATAGGTCTGTTGATCTTCTAGGTCTCTGTTATATCTTGGTGTGTTTTTGTGGATCAAGCTGGTGATTTTGATTTTGTTATTGAAGCCGTTGGCTGTCAATACTTTAGTCAGGGTGCATAGTTCAGTCTTTACATGTGTCTTGTCTGCCAGGCGTTTGGTTCTGGTAATTAGTGTTTTAGCCATGGAATTTATCTGTGCTGGGCGGTGGTAGCATTGGGCGTTGAGGTAGTGGTTGGCTTCGTGTGAAAGGTTTTCATGTGAAAACCCCTAGAAAGTGAGTCAAATAATAAAGTAATGAGAAATGGGAAGGAAGACAAACTCAAACACCAAACAGGAGACATTATATACAAATGCATATAATGTTTGGGGGAACAATAGGGTGAACTTGAACTATTAATACATGAAGGTAGATATGATATAGTTGGAATAACAGAAACTTGGTGGGATGAAACCCATGACAGAAACATACTGATAGAAGGATACAAACTCTTCAACAAAACCAGATCCCATAAAAAGGGAGGTGAAGTTCATTGTATGTAAAGGACCATTATATTGCTACAGAAATGCATGAAACAAAAGATGAAAACCTCCTAGAATGCATATGAGTTAATATACAAGAAAAAAAAAAGAATGATATGGTCATAGTATACTATGTATTGGCCACCCAATCAAGCAGAAAAAATAAATGTCCTTTTTTCTATCCAACTAACAAATATATGTAGGAAACACACTACAATAGTTATGAGGGACTTCAATTACCCTGACATCATTTGGAAGACTGCTGCTACTCTCCATCTTTCTGAGGCCTATTTCCCACCTCCATTGGGTTGTCTGCACCGTGCTAGATTGGGATGGGGAGAGGGGAGCAAAAAGCCTGCTCGGATACTCACTGGCAAGATATTGCATGCTTTTCTAGCAGCCCTGACTTGAAAATGCATGGCTGGGCAGAGGAGTGGTTCTTCTTAACAAGCTCCAAACTTGCTGCTGCTGCAAGCCTGGATTCCCCACATGAGCATACTGAAAATCCGATACTCCTTTCCTGCCCAGTCAGCCCACATCCCTCTCTTGCTCCAAGCACCGATTTCCCCAGTGCTCTATGTGCACAACTCCCCAAAATTTTAAAGCATTAGAGCCACAGGGAGGCAAGGCACACTCACTGTTTCATTGTATGACTGACTTTGGAAAAGCCTACCCTTTCACAATTGCATACTTGCAGCCAGAACTGGACTTAGAACAGCAGCAGTGGTTTGGAGCTTGTTAAGCAGGTCTGCTCCACCCCAGCCATGCATTTTGCAGTCTGGGTTGCTTGGAGTGAAAAGCATGCAATATGCTGCCACTCCTGAGATTCACTGAATGAGCTCTGGAAGAAAGGGAGTCCTATTGTGAGAGCAAACCTAGGGCTGCACGTGTGCACCATAGTGGAACAGCAGTCTCGGCTTCAGTGTGGCATTTCCCCCGCTAGCCCCATTGGTATTCAGTCCAGCAGAAGTGCATGAAAACTCTAGAAGGTAAGGCTGAAACGAGGTGAGGGAGGGGAACCCACTGTGCTCAGCTGAACAGCCGCCTTGGGGGAACATGGCAAGACTCGCTCGCCTTTTGGGCCTGGCATGTTCAGCTACCATGGGGCTTCTGTGTAACTTCTGCCTGCTTGCCTTCCCCCCTGCCTTGGATCCGACTTCCAGTCCTTGAAAGGGGATATGCCGCTTCCAGGCCAGGCCAGCCAACAGGTGGATGGGCAACCCTTGGGGGAGATGCTGCACTGGGACCAAGACTGCTGCTGTGGTGTGTATGTGCAGCCCCAGTGTCAAGCCTGAATTTAATTTGGTGATGGAATGGTTTGAATTCAGTTTGACACAATTGAGGAAGGGAGGGTGGGGGCCAAACCTGAGGTATATGAAGCTCTAGCCAAAGCAGCATAGTTGGATGAATTGAATGAGGGGGAGACCCCTTTGGAAGGTAAGAAAGAGAATATCACCCTGCAGACTGTAGAAATCTCTACCTCCTCCCAAACTGAGGCAGAGGAAACCCCACTGACCTACAACATCGATGATGGAGGTGAAGAAGAACTGAATGTTTGTGAGTCCATTCCCCCTTTCGCTGTGCCAATATGGATCATAACACCAAAGACTGGAGGCCAGAGGAAAGTAAAAGCAGTTATTGACGTAGGTTGTACCTGCTGCCTGATTAGCCTGGCCACTGTCCTAAAACTGGGCATCTGAACAAAGATGACCCAACCCATATGTTTTGAACAAGTCAATGGGTCACTAATTGGGGGGGTAGACTCACTTCTTAAAGAGGCCGTGAAGATGGAGATGAGTCAGCAAAGAGAGAGGATCAACTTCATCATGGCACCCAAGATGAAAGTACCAGTCATCCTGGGGCTGGCATGATTGGACAAGTGGACCTCATCCATCATATGGCAGGGGGTTATTGAGTGCTCAAGATAGAGATAGGGCCTAACCCCCCTCATCTGATCATAGGGGTCCCTACCCAACCCCAGTCTGACGAAGACTGTAATGAGAGTGCCACGATGGCATTGCAACCAGTCCCAGATGACTCATCGATCCCTAGGGAGTATTGGGACTTAGCAGAGGCATTCAGTACCCTCAGAACCCGAAGGGACCTCCCAGTGGGGAAGGGGAGGTTAGTGGCATGGGTGATTGTCATTATGTTTTGTCTTGCAGGAATGTTCCTCCAGTTGAGGGGACAGCCTGTTAAGCCTGAATTTAATTTGATGGTGGAATCATTTGACTTCAATTTGACACACTTGAGGAAGGGAGGAGGGACAAACCTGAGATGTATTAAGCTCCAGCCAAAGCAGCATAGCTGGCTGATGAGTCAGCTGCATTCCAAAGGCTGCTTGGCCAGAGAGAGGAGGAGCGCAGTTGCCAAAAAGTATTTTATATCCTGGCTGGACAGTGTGATTTAATGTTTTGGAAAATGAGAACTTTCTTTTTATAGTGACGTGGAAACCTGGGAAACTGGCTTCCACTAGATCAAGCCAAGATGTGTAATTTAAATAAAATAGTTCTTTGAGGTTTTAAAATGCCTCTAAGTTCATTTTATGATGTGTGCATTATTTGGAACATGACACCCAGGACATCTGTCCACCCTTCTGTAGCACTGACACTGCTGATGCCATCTCGAACCCCGCATCCATCCCGTAACTGGAGGATGCATCACACAGTGCAGTGCTCTTTCCTGAAAGCCACCTGCTTGCCCATCCTCCGACTGGACTGGATTGGAAATGGCATCCAACCCAGCCACTGACTTCTTGATACGAGCAGAGGCTGCTGATTGGAGTGAGGGAAACCTCAGTGCTGGGTTCCCTCGACAGCAAGTGCCAAGGGTATAGTTAGAATTGGAAGAAAAGGCTGCAGGGCTGTGGCAGAAAGAATTGGAGTTTCTTGACATAAGAGCAGCCACCACCTCATTCGTGCCTTCTTATCCAAGCTGCTAGGTGTTCCTCTGGTTCTTTCCAACACAGCTATTCAGCCTTTTCTTCCAATTCTAGCTATGCCCTTGGTACTCACTGCTGTGGAAGCCCAGCACTGCAATTCGCCTTGCTCCAGCCAGCAGCCTCTGCTTGTGTCAAGAAGCAATCAGCCGGGTGGGAGGAGGCAAGAACAAGTGCAAGATGATGCACCACTTCACTTTGCACCCACAAGATGAATGCTGTTTGTGTACAGAACACCAACCCTCTCTCCCTCATGAAAGACATGCTCAACTATCAACCAAGACCTTTGAGAAGCCTACTACCGCATGTGGATAAAAGAGGGTGACAAATGGAAGACAACATTCAATTGCTAGTTAGGCAGCTTCCAGTTTAAAGTCATGCCTTTTGGGCTACAGGGAGTCCCTGGGGTATTTATTTAACTCTTTAATGAGGTGCTGCATGAGCATACAAGGGAGTTCTAGTTTATTTGGGTGATATTCTCATCTTCAGTGAGAAAATGGAGAAACATGTCAAACTAGTATGACAAAAATTCCTAAATGCTAAGCTTTATGCCAAGCTGTGAAAGTGCGAGTTTCATAAGACCTCCCAACACTACCTGGACTACTGACTGTCAAACAAGGGAATTGAAATGGACCTGGCCAAAATTAAAGCCACACTGGATTGGCAACCCCCTTGCACCCGGAAACAACTTCAAAGCTCCCTGGGGTTCACAAACTTTTATCGGCAGTTCATTCCTGCATTCCCTGAGATAACCCTGCCACTGATGGAATTATTAAAAATAAAGGGGACTGACCCCAAGCCCCAAACCAAACCAACCTCTCAACTGGACACTCAAATGTCAATGACCTTTTGAGGAGATAAAGGGACTGTTTTCCAAAGAGCCAATCCTGTGACACTCTGACCCCAAAAGGCCATTTGTAGTGCAAACTGATGCTTGCAATGTTGCCATTGCCACAATGGTTTTACATGAAAACTCCCTAGGTCAACTGCAATCCTGCACTTATGTGTCCAAAAAGCTCGCCGACACTGAGAGGCAATGGGCCATATGGGAGAAAGAGGTCTTTGCAGTCAGATGGGCCCTTGTGTCCTGGAGGCATTTCTTAGAGGGCAGTAAAGTGCCTTTCAAAGCCTGGACTGACCACAAAAAAATAAAGCCACAGAAGACCCCAAGAAAGCTGTCCCCTAAACAAGTCCACTGGGTACAATACTTTAAACACTTCAACTTTGAGCTGAAGTACATCCTAGGAGAGAAAAACAAATTGGCTGATGCTCTGTCAAGGAAACCTCAGTTTGGGCACTTCCTTCAAAGATGGATCGGAATCTGCAATTTTGCATGGCTTTGATTCATGCTCTACCTGTTGGAGGATCCCAAATGGGACTGGATCCACCCTGGAGGGGTAGTGTAAAAGGAGGAGACTGCCTGCTGGGTTGAAGGGAGTTGCATCTCCCCCTCCTGGCTAGGAACACTCCCTCTGAAGATAGGCTGTAGTGGCAGCAATTTAAGGGAAGCTATCTGGGAACTAAGTTTGTGTTGGAGCAATGAAATGGTGAATGATGTGTGACCAAGTGAAATATTCTGGACTGCAAAAGGTAACCCTGGAAAACAAGGAAAGAGCTCTCGCTAAAGATTGTAGAAGTGGTGATCTGAAAGAAAGAGGAAAAGTGAAAAGGTAAAGAAATTGGACTTTTAAAAGACTTAAATGGAAGTGATATTACTCAGAGAAGATTCTTTAAATATAACAGATTAAGAAATTGAATTGGACAATTATATTGGCATTAATTAGGCATTGATTAGAATTCTGGAAATGACTATATTTAAAAGAAATAACAGCTAATGATTGGGAATTAGTGGAGTTAATAGAAGCTTTAAAAAGCCAAAATTAAAAGGTGGAAAGTGAAAACTGATTTAAGAGCTCCACCTAATGGTAAAAAAAAAAATTTCTTTCTGAGCCTATGGAAGATTTCTGATCTAGTAAAGGTTTGAATCTGAAATGAAATAAAAGGTTTTTACACAATAACAACTCTGGAAAGTGGAGTATTAAAATATCACAGTCAAGGGATAAGTAAAGATTGATTGGTGGACTTTGACAAAGAAATAGAAGGATTAACATTGGAAAACTAAGATAAATGGACATTGTTGGTAAAGATTAAGTAAAAAGACACTGGCTTTAAAAAACTACAGGACAATTTAATTGGATATAAAGAAGATAAAGAGGAACTAAAGTAAAATGAATGAACTATGCAAGGAATTCAGATCAGAATTGCAAAGCATGAGGGGAATAATAAAAGAAAATTTGGAACTGTGGAACATTATGGCAGAAAAATTAGAAATGGTGATGCAGATCACAGAAGAATAAAGGAAGCCTAAGGAGGAGGAGTTAAACAAAGAGAAAGCCATCTTAAAAGAGCAAAGAGAACAACAGACATTACAAAAGGACAAAAAAGAAATTAAATCTAAGATTTCAATGATGAATGTGACAAATAAAGGGAAAAATATCTCAAAGATTAAACAGAGGAAGTTACAGAAGAGGAAGATACAAAGAAAAAAAATCAGGAGAGGGAAGATGTAAAAACAAGCAATGGGAGATGAAACTAAGAAGAATTACAAGGGAAAAGGGGGGAATGAAGAGAAAGGACAACCTGACTAAAAGACAACCCCAACTTCTGAACGTGTTTGGAAAGGAACTAAGCTGTATGCTCCTGCCAAGCTGAGATTGAAAGTATTACAGTGCAGTCATAACTCATGGGTGGCTGGTCACTTTGGATTTCTAAAGACCCTTCACTTAGTGAGAAGGCACTTTTGGTGGCCAAAAATGAAGGCAGATGTGGAGGACTATGTAAAAAGCTGTTCCATGTGCGCTGCCATGAAAATGTGACCAGGGAAGGCACCTATCTGCTCCAAACTGTAACTGACCCCAGTTGATCATGGGAAGAGATAGCCATGGATTTGATAGTTGAACTCCCAGAGAGCGGCGGAAACACCATGATTTCGAGAGTGATTAACTTATTCTCTAAAGTCCATGTCACATTGCACCAACGGATGCAAAGAGGATGTAAAATGGAGAAAAACGCTTGCCATCCATTGGTTAACGCAATGCATCCGTTCTGTACTCACTGCGTGCGTGATTCATACGTTCTATCCATCCAGCATCCGTCTGCTGAGATTTCATCCGCTCAAAAAGTTTTGAGCTGCACAAAACTTTTTGAGCGGATGAACTTTCCGCTGCGTCCGTTCTACATCCGCTACACATATGGGGAACAAATGTTCTTCGTCCATCGTCATCCGTTACACGTCCGCTGTATCCGCTCAGCATCCGCTGTGCATCCGCACAACTCACATCTGCTCCAGCGGAAAACAGAAAGACGGAGGAAGCGAAACGGAATGTCCGCGCAGCGTTACTAGCACGGACATAGAAAGGATGAAAGTGGATGCAGCTCACATATAAAGCATTAAAATGGAAAAAACGTTCATATAGGGGATGTATCTCGGATATTTAGGATGTCTGGAGGATGTCTAGAGGATGCAGAAGGACACCTAGTGGAAAACCGATATTTTCTATAAAAGGGGGGAGGAAATCCCCTGGGTCTCACTATCAGTCCAGCAGCCCTGGTGTGCAGACCTCTTCAGCCTTGCTCTTGCTCTTGCTCTTCAACTTCATCCAGTCATCTCCACCATGGATCATCGCACACTCGTTTTGGTAGCCGCCATCATTCTATACCAGTGCCAAGCCCTCTTCAGGCTCTTTCACCTGTTCTACGCAAGGAAAAGGAGGCGTCCAAGAATTGAGTGTGTCCGAAGATGGATCGTGAGAAGAGCGGAGTATGGACTGTATGACAAGCTGATGGTGGAGCTGAGGAACGAAGACACTCGTGCATTCCAGCACTTCATGAGGATGCCACCAGCCATGTTTGACGAAGTTGTGGAGCAGCTGAGACCCAGGTTGACCAAGGCAAACACCAACTTCCAGCCTAGCCTGGACCCTGGGCTGAAGGTGGCACTGACTCTGCGCCACCTGGCCTCCGGGACCACGTACAGGAGCATGCAGTGTGCCTGGAGGGTGCCACACAACACCATCAGCATTGTGGTCAGAGAAGTGGTGCAGGCCATCATCGAAGAATACCTGGAGGAGCTCCTCCAGTGCCCCACCACTGAAGAAGGCTGGAAGAAAATTGCAGAAGAGTGGTATCAGAATAGAACTTCCCCCACACCGTTGGAGCCATAGATGGGAAGCACGTGGCCTGCAAAGCTCCAGCCAACTCAGGGTCCAATTATCACAACTACAAGGGCTTCTTCAGCATCATCTCTTTGCCATGGTTGATGCTGACTACAAGTTCATGTACATCGATGCTTCAGGCAATGGGTCATCTTCAGATGCCCAGATATACAACGCCAATGACCTCAAGGAGGGGCTGGAATGCAACCTCATCATGGGCTTTCCAGATCCAGACCCCCTGCCCAACGACACGCAAGATGTGCCCTACTTCATCGTGGGGGATGATGTCTTCTCCCTCAGAACCTACCTCATGAAGCCCTACACTTCCAGATGCCTCACCCGTGAAGAGAGGATCTTCAACTACAGGCTGTCAAGGGCAAGACAGGTGGTGGAGAATGCCTTTGGCATCCTGGCCAACAGGTTCCAGGTACTTCTCACCACCATGCAGCATTGCCCAGAGACCATGAGGAACATCATGGAAGCTTGCTGCATCCTGCACAATCTCATGCGCACCCGCTACCCAGTGTTGCAGAACAGGCTCGTGGACCGCCAACAAGGCAATGGAGACATGGAGCCTGGTGAACGGAGGCAAGGACTAAACCTGATAGATACTGTGGATGTGCCAGGCCCCAACAGAGCTTCATGTGAAGGGAAGAAGCAGCGCAACCTCCTGCAACACTGGTGCAACTCCCCAGCTGGAGCAGTGGAGTGGCAAGACAGGATGGTAGATGTTTAATGGATGCTTCCTTCAGCTTGTCTCATCACACTGATTAGATTGTGCCATGTATGTTGAGTGGCCCTACAATGAACAGGGCATTTAATAAAGAGTTGTGTTTATGTTGAAATGTGTTGATGAATGATTAAATTGTTATTGATAATAAAGGGCCATAGGTGTGGCACCTGGGAGGGTGGACCTTACAGTCCCACTATGCTTGCACTGGAGGCTTATCTATCCCACAGCTATTACCTATCCCACAGCTATTACCCATCCCACAGGTATCCCTGCCCATCCCACTGCTATCCTTATCCATCTCACAGCTATCCTTACCCATCCCACAAGCATGGAAAGGCTTAAACCATTTCTAAAAGTTTCCACCAAGACTTTATTAAGTAAAAGAACTGAACCAGGTGTGTGAAGCAAAGATAACCTTTATTAGTAACAAACTGTAGGACTTTATTAAAAAAGCAAAATGAACCAAGAAAAGTACTCCAAGCAAAGATAAAGTCAACAGGTAACAACCCAGTCTCTGTCACTCTTCTAAGTCACTCTGAGGCATGCCCATGGTCTCAGGGGTGAAGAGTCCAGGGTCTGTGGAGGTGGCAGTGGCTGGAGTGCTGGTCTGAGGTGCCATTGGGGTACCTGGCCCCGAGAGGACAACAGGAGATGGTGTGTTCAGGAAGCTCTCAAAGAGCTGGCTCAGTCCCGTGAGGTTGAGAGGCCCTTCCTCCAGGACATGGGGTGTCAGTCCCAACACCAATGACAGATGTTCTGAGGCCAGGTTTGGCTGTGGGGTGGAGGAAGGAGGAGTGTAGTGGGACTGTCTGGTCTGCAGCTGAGCGAGGTGAGGCGTCAGTGGCATCTGTGGCGTCAGTGGCATCTGTGGCAGGTGAGGAACCTGTGCCTGGACTGGGAAGGGCTGCCTGTGCTGCTGGAAGCCCTGGTAACCGTATCCTTGGTAGGTGAGGGGCTGTTGAAAGCCTTGGAAGGACTCTGACATCACCTGGGGTGAAGGAGATCTACGCTGCTCTTGATGGTGTCCCTGATCTCCAAGAGGACAGTATGGCTCTGTCCCTCTGGTCTGCCACTCTGCCTGATTTTTGTGGAGGTGGAGCTGGGGGTGGGTGTGGGTTGGTCTCTGGTGGCCGCGGCCGCCTCTTGCTCCATCTGCGTCAGGGGACCCTCCATGTGCTCCACCATGGGGAGTGCAGCTGTCGGGGGGGTCTCCGTCATGGGGCGCTCCACAGATACCTTCCTGGACACAGGAGCTGACTCTTGGCCAGAAGAGGACTGGCTGTCTGTGGGCTGCCTGAGAGAGAGGGTTGACAGAGGGGCTGCTCCTCAGTGGCGGATCTCACTCTCCAAGAAGCTGCACTTGGCCATCACGTAGGTCTCCCAGTCCATCAGCTTGACCGCGGCCTGGCCAGACTTCTTCAGGTGCAGCTTCCCGTACCAGGTGTGCATGTGCTTCCATCACCCCAGGAGGACATCCGAAGTGTAGCCCAGGCTCTCCGTCTTCTCTCTCCAAGCCGCCTGCCTCCACTTGGTGTCTCGATCGAGGCTGTGTCCCTTCCTCCAGAGGTACTCGTTCTCCCTCAGCCATTCGAGCACCTCTTCCTCATGTTCCTCTGCAATGGAGTACCCCCTTTTCACGTGATTGCCTCTTCCTCCCTCTGGCAGGGCCTTCTGGGCCCTCATCAGCAAAACTTTGAGGGCCTAGGGGCTGGTCCACTACACCACCACCAGCAGCAGCAGCAGCAGCAGCAGCAGTAGCACCACCAGCAGCAGAGTCAGCACCAGCACCAGCAGCACCAGCAGAGTCAGCACCAACAGGAGCAGCAGCAGCAGAAGCCCCAGCAGAAGCAGAGTCAGCGCCAGGGGGTGGGATGGTGGTCCTGTCCTTCTTGCCAGGGCTGGCAGGAGTAGGTACAGGCTTCCTTTTTTTTCCCATGGTTGTTGGCTGAAGATGTGTCTGGCAGCAGATCTTTCCTCTGAATGGTGACTTGCTTGCGAGCTGCTTCCCTTTATATCTGCGGGGCTAACGCAATGCATCCTCCCCGCATGCGCAGTGAACACTTTGCATCAGCTAGGCATCCGCTAGGCATCCACTAGGCATCCCCTAGGCGTCCGTGATGCATCCCCATCATCTACTCGGCATCCGCTACGCATCAGTTCCTTCCGCTGCATGTCTGCTTCGCTGTTCTCCCACGGAAGCCCTGCGGATGTGTCATCTGCTTCCATCCGCTTCCATCCGCTGGGCTTCCGTTGAGCATCTGCTTAACATCCTCGCTACGTCCTCGCCACGTCCGTTCCTTTCCATTGTTGTCCATTCTCTTTATGCAAATTTGGGGCACTTTTGAGAGCGGATAACAATGGATGGAGCCACGGATGGAATTTTGCCCGTCCGCTGTGTCCTTTTTATATACGTTTTGCATCTGTCGGCCGATGTGACCTAACCTCAAGCAAGTACGTTTCATTGCTTGCTCTGGATTAGCATCAGCTAAGAAACTAGCAAAAATGTTCATCAAACAGATTTATAGGCTGCATGGAGTGCCCTGCCAGATCATTTCTAATCAAGGAGTCCACTTTACCGCCAAATTCTGAAAGGAGGTCCTATGGTCCATTGGGATTGGGATTTCTCAGGGATTGAGCTCTGCTTTTTATCTGAGCACAAATGGGACTGAAGAATGAACAAATGACCATGGAGCAGTACCTGTAACATAGACTACCACCAAGATAATTGGGCCAATCTGCTACCTTTCCTGGAAGTAGCCTACAACAATGTAGTCCACAGTAGCATCAGATTAACTCCTTTCCAAGTCACCAGTGAGATGGACTTTGTGCCTATGCCTGAATTACCTAGAGCACCTCCAATCTCAATGTCCCTAACCGAGTGGAAGGATTTGTTAAAATTTGTTTAAATTTGTTAAAAAATACCAAGTATGCTCTCACCAAAACTGCTGAGAAAGACAAATGCCAGGCAGACAAGTACCGATCACCCCAAGCCTTCTTTAAAGTGGGAGATTGGGTTTTGTGGTTTCTCACTTGTCAAAAACAAATACTTTATTGCAAATAGCTAACATCTTGCCTGGCTCACCTGGGGGTATTTGATTTGGCAGAGAGTCAAGCAAGTTTTTTTTTTCTGGAGAACTTTTATTCTGCAATTTGTGCTAAATGATTAATTTAGTAATAAAATGATTATTATAGATTAAGGATTAACAGAGTTGTAAGAGGCCTTGGGTGGGGAGGAATTATTTGTTGAAATAATATTGAAGTTGCAAGATATAAAGAAATGATGAAAATTAAACTTGAAATGTGCAACTATGTATTACAGAAATTAGAAATGGAGACTCAGCTAGTAGAAGAACAAAGAAAACCAGAAGGGGAGAAGTTTAACAAAGAAGAAGCAAGCTTTGAAGAACAAAGGGAACAACAATTATTTAAGTGGGGGGAAAGAAATTAAATTAAAAATATGCAGTCTGATGTGATAACAAAAGGGAGAACGGTTCAGAATATGAAAAAAGGAGGGAAAAAGCAGAAAAGAGAAGTACAAAAGAAAAACCGAAAGAGGGAGGGAGATAAATTTATTAATTGGATTGAGAGGAATAAGAATGGGGGGAAAAGAAATCAAGAGAAAGGACCAGAAAATAAAGAGAAGCCGGAAGCAAACAAGGATGAAAAGGAATTACATTGCAAGGAGACCAAGAGATAATGGATGGGAAGGAGATTCCGCAAGGTAATATGTGGTGATATATAAAAAGAAGTATTGAAAATAGCTAAGAATGCAACTGATATAACTTTTTCTTTAGTTTCCTTTCTTCTTTCTTTTTTTTTTTAATTAAAGGATAATCACTACATTAGGCATGGAACTTAATGAAATAAATATGGAAATGGGAATTTATAATAAGAATATTATATATTAATTGACGATTAGCAATGTATAAGAAAAGAAAGAAAAAAGTGATGAAATGAGAATTGTGGAAAGATTAGTATTAGTTGCTATAATTAATTGATTAGGTTAATATTTTTGTAATGTATAGATAGCTTATAAGATGATTGAGAAAATGTAACACAGAATCTGACTGTGTTTGTGTGTATGTGTGTGTGTGTGTGTGTGTGATATATACCGTGTTTCTCACAAAATAAGACTGGGCTTCATTTTTTTTTTGACCCCTGACAAAAAGGCTAGGCTGTCTTTTTGAGGGTGACTTAATTCCCCTCCTTGCATCCTCAGGCAGGTGGGCGGCGACAGCTTGGATGTTGACCTCAGTGTTGGTGGAGCACTTTGTATCAGGAGACTTTCCACCACCGTTGCTTTCCTTTCTCCCCATGCCACCGTGGTGTTTGGAGCAATACCGCGATGTTTGGCGCAGCCACGTGGCATTTGGCACAGCCATGCAGGGCTGACCAGGGCTCCTCCCTGCAACCTCGGCTGCAGACAGGGAGGCGAGGCCCAGTGCAGCTGAACTGGAGGGACTTGGGAAGCCAAGCTCAGCCCGGCTCTTTCGCTTGGCAGGCAGGTGCGCAAACACAGCTCGCTTTCCTGGTTCTGCCCAGACTGCCTGGCTCTGGCACGGCCCTGGCAGGATGAACGGAGGGCCCAGCAGGGAGGTGCTCGCTGCCTTGGCCCGAGCTCCACCACTGGGCAGGAGGGCCTGCCTGTCAGCTGCACTGGGCGCCCCAGGCGAAGCTCTTCGCGCTCTGCCCAGCACCAGGCAGCATAGTGACTTCTCCCGGGGTGGGCCAATCCTGCATTCTGGCCCCGGGAGATTCGCCACCCCACGTGGGGTCAGGCTGCCCTCTTGGGCATGGGAGGCTTTGTTGTAGTAGGGCATTGTTTTTAAAGGAATAGGCTTTGCCTTCAAATGATGTCTAGGAAGGTGGCGACAGGAGTGGCTCTGCTGAGCTCCGTTTGCAGGGAGGAGCCCTGGCCAGCCTCACGTGACTGCGCCAAATGCCACATGGCTGCACCAAATGCCATGGTGTTGTATGGAAGAGACTAGAAAATAAAAAAAGAGAATTCTACCAAAAACTTTGTTCGATTTAACACAAGAGACCAATTTGGAAGACATGCGGAGGAAGAGGAATCCAAATGAGAAGAAATTCACATTTTATTCTAGTCCACAAAAATCATGGTCCAGAATTGATATGGTATGGGTCAATGGGGCAATTGAGAAAGACATTAGTGAAGTAGAAATAATGCCCAATATATGGGCTGATCATAGCCTGGTTAAAATTACATGGAAAGGACATAATAAAAGGAAAAGGAGATGGATATTAAATCCAAATAACAAAAGAAAAAGAATATATTCAAAGAATTAAAAATCAGTTAGAAATATTCTTTAAGGTTAATTTAAAACAACATACTAGTTTACAAAATTTATGGGACACCACAAAGGCCATCATGAGAGGCATATCAATAGCCTATATAACTAAGAAGAATAAAGAAAAATGGAAGAAACAGAATAAATTACAAGAAAGGATTTTAAAAAGTGAATATAAGCTCCCAAAAGACCCCCAAAATATGGAAGCTAAGAAAGAAATAGGGATGATTAGACATGAAATAAACTTGATAGATATTGAGAAAAATGCACGCAACTTAAAAACTCTTAAACCTAATTTCTGAATCAGCAAATAAACCAGGAAGGTGATTGTCTCATAAATTAAAAATAGAGAAAGAGAAAAGATTAATTCAGCAACTTAAGGATGAGGAAGGGACAGTGTATTATAAGATGGAGGAGAAAAAGAGAATTGCACAAAGGTATTTTGGCGAGCTTTATAAGCAATAAGTTATGGAAGAAAACATTAGATACTACTTGGAGGGAAATGGTCTGAGCCCAATCTCAGAAGAAAACAGAGAAATACTTAAGAAAGAAATAACACTAACAGAGCTACAAAAGGCGATACAAAAACAAAAAAATAATAAAACACCAGGTCCGGATGGTCTACCAGGCAAATTATACAAAAATTTATCTGAAAGAACCAATATTACTGGAACTATATAATGAGGCATTAATGCAAGCTAGACTTCCGAGGTCCTGATCCAAGACATACATCTCTTTAATTGCAAAAGATGTCACCAATCAACAACTAATTATGAACTATAGGCCAATCTCGTTGCTAAATACAGATTATAAGATATTCATGACAATATTGGCAGAAAGAATGAAACCAATTCTGGGTGAACTTATACATACAGACCAAAATGGTTTCTTGCCAAACAGACAAATCAAAAACCAATATTAGAACTACTAAATTTGACTGAAAACTACGAAGCTCACCCAGAAAAATAGGCAGCCTTAATCTTCCTAGATGCACAAAAAGCATTTGATAATTTCAATTGGAAATTCATGTTATATCAAATTAAAAAGTTGAATTTTGGCACCAGAATAGAAAAAACATTACAAGAAATATACTCAAATCAAAAAGCCAAGTTACTATTACTAAATGGAGATTGTACTGAAGATTTTGAAATTGCAAAAGGAGTGAGACAAGGGTGTTCATTATCGCCTCTGCTATTTATCTTGTCTTTAGAAGTGTTGCTAGCGGCAACCAGACAAAACCCAGAGATTAATGGAATTAAAATTAGAAATAAGGAATATGAAGTTCAGGCATTTGCTGAAGATTTGGTATTTATAGTGGAAGATCCAATGAATTTGGGACCAATATTGTTGCAACAAATAGAAAAATTTGGGGAAGTGGCATGATTCAAAATAAATAAAAATAAAATTAAGATGATAGTCAAAAACTGTATGACAAAACAGAAAGTAGAATTAGAAAACATAATGGGAATGCAAAATGGGAATGTAAAAAAGGTGAAATACCTGGGAATTTGGCTATCACCCAGATGTTCATCACTAAAAGAGGACAATTATGTTAAACTGATTAAGCAAATTAGAAAATAATTGGAATTATGGGCCAAATTGAAACTCTATATTAGGAAGAATATGAATACTTTACTAAAACTAATATATCTATTCCAAATGATCCCAATTAAATTAGGGAAATCTTTCTTTATAGAACTAAATAAAATGACATCCAAGTTTGTCTGGTTGGGCAAGCGGCCACATTTTAAAATGAAACAATTACAAGATAATAGGAGCAGAGGCAGGCTTGGATTACCAGAATGGGAGCTTTATTATCAGGCAGAGGTGTTGAGTTGGATCAAGGATTGGGTTAAATTAAGAGACAAAAGAATCTTAACATTAAAAGGACATGACCTCCTGATAGGTTGGCATGCATTTTTGTGGGGGGAAAAAAGTAATGTACATACCTATTTTAATCAACATTTAATAAGAGACTCATTGATCACAACCTGGAAAAAAAAATCAAAGGCAAGTACTATATGGAAATCCCATGATGTCTGTCAACCATGGAAGCCATAATCCATCCAAATAGATTAGACCTAAGGAAAAAGGTTAAGCTATGAAGAACTATTAGATAGTCAAGGGAAATTAAAATTAAATCAAGAACTAAAGGAAAATGGAATAATAATTGATTGGTGGCCATATTTGCAAATTCAAAATAAACATAGAAAAAGATTTTGGTTTTGACAAAGGGCAGAACCAATTAGATAAAATGTTAATGGGACCAGAACAAAAATTAAAATATACAAATATTTATTAGATTTCAAAATGGAAGAGGAACCAGTCAAAGGCACAATGATTGAACGGGCACAGAATTTGGGATACACTACAGAATTAGAGGAATGAGAGAAAATATGGAATGTAAATTATAAATTAAGCCTATGTCACACTGAACCAATGGATGCAAAGAGGATGTAAAACGGACAAAAACACTTGCCATCCGTTGGAAAACGTGATGCATCCGTTGTATACTCACTACATATGTGTTTCATACACTCTATCCGTAACACATCCATCTACTGCCATTTCATCCACTCAAAAAGTTTTGAGCTGCACAAAACTTTTTGAGTGGATGAACTTTCCGCCATGTACAATCTACATCCACGACACATACGGGCAACAAACGTTATAAGTCCATTGTCATCCTTTAAACGTCCAATGTATCCTCTGGGCATCTGCGCAACTCACATCCGCTGCAGCAGAAAACGGAAAGAGGGAGGAAGCAAAAGGTACACGGAACGTCCACACAGCGTTAGTAGCATGGACATAGAAAAGATGTAAGCGGATGCATCTTGCATATAAAGCATTAAAACGGACAAAACGTTCATATATGGGACGTATCTTGGATATTTAGGATGTCTGGAGGATGTCTAGAGTATGTGGAAGGACACCGAGAGGAAAACCAACATTTCCAATAAAAAGGGGGAGGAAATCACCTGGATCTCACTATCAGTCCAGCAGCCCTGATGTACAGACCTCTTCAGCCTTGCTCTTGCTCTTCCACAGCATCCATTGATCTCCACCATGGATCATCGCACACTCCTTTTGGTAGCCACCATCATTCAACACCAGAACCAAGCCCTCTTCAGACTGTTTCACCTTTTCTACACAAGGGGAAGAAGGAGACATCCAAGAGCTGTCTGGGTCCGAAGATGGATCGGGAGAAGAGTGGAGTTTGGACTCTATGACAAGCTGATAGTGGAGCTGAGGAATGAAGCCTCTTGTGCATTCCATCACTTCATGTGGATGCCACCAGCCATGTTTGACTAAGTTTTGGAGTGTCTGAGACCCAGGTTGACCAAGGCAAACACCAACTGCTGTCCCAGCCTGCACCCTGGACTGAAGGTGGCACTGACTCTGTGCCAACTGGCCTCTGGGACCACGTACAGAAACATGCAGTATGCCTGAAGGGTGCCACACAACACCATCAGTATTGTGGTCAGAGAAGTGGTGCAGGCCATCATTGAAGAATACCTGTGTCCCACCACTGAAGAAGGCTGGAGGAAAGTTGCAGAACAGTGGTATCAGAGGTGGAACTTTCCCCGCACCGTTGGAGCCATAGATGGGAAGCATGTGGCCTGCAAAGCTCCACCCAACTCAGGGTCCAATTATTTCAACTACAAGGGCTTTTTCAGCATCATCCTCTTTGCCATGGTCGATGCTGACTACAAGTTCATGTACATCGATGCTTCAGGCAATGGGTCATCTTCAGATGCCCAAATATACAATGCCAGTCACCTCAAGGGTGGGCTGGAACGCAACCTCATCATGGGTTTCCCAGATCCAGACCCCCTACCCCCTACAAGATGTGCCCTACTTCATCGTGGGGGAGGACGCCTTCTCCCTCAGAACCTACCTCATGAAGCCCTACACTTCCAGATGCCTCACCCGTGAAGAGAGGATCTTCAACTACAGGCTGTCCAGGGCAAGATAGGTGATGGAGAACGCCTTTTGCATCCTGGCCAACAGGTTCCAGGTACTTCTCACCACCATGCAGCATCGTCCACAGACCATGAGGAGCATCGTGGAAGCTTGCTGCATCCTGTACAATCTCGTGCACCCGCTATCCAGTGTTGCAGAACAGGCTTGTGGACCGTCAACAAGGGAATGAGGACATGGAGCCTGGTGAATGAAGGCAAGGACTAAACCTGATAAACACTGTGGATGTGCAAGGCCCCAACAGAGCTTCACGTGGAGAGAAGAAGCAGCGCAACCTCCTGCAACACTGGTGCAACTCCCCAGCTGGAGCAGTGGAGTGGCAAGACAGGATGGTAGATGCTTAATGGATGCTTCCTTCAGCCTGTTTCATCACACTGATTAGATTGTGCCATGTATGTTGAGTGGCCTTACAATGAATAGGGCATTAATAAAGAGTTTTGTTTATGTTGAAATGTGTTGATCAATGATACCCAAAGGTATCCCTGCCCATCCCACAGCTATTACTCATCCCAAAGGTATCCCTGCCCATTCCAAAGCTATTACCCATCCCAAAGGTATCCCTGCCCATCCCACAGCTATTACCCATTCCACAGGTATCCCTGTCCATCCCACTGCTATCTTAACCCATCCCACAAGCATGCAAAGGCTTAAACCATTTCTAAAAGTTTCCACAAAGACTTTATTGACTAAAAGAACTGAAGCAAGTGTTTGAAGCAAAGATAATCTTCATTAATAACAAACTGTAAAAGAAAATGACCCAAGTGTCCCAAGCAAAGATAAAATCATCAGGTAGCAACCCAGTCTCTGGCACTCTTCTCAGTCACTCTGAGACATGCCCATGGTCTCAAGGGTGAAGGGTCCAGGTGCTGTGGAGGTGGCTGCTGCTGGAGTGCTGGTCTGAGGCGCCATTGGGATGCCTGGCCCCGAGAGGACAACAGGGGATGGTGTGTGGAGGAACCTCTCAGAGAGTTGGCTCAGTCCTGTGATGTTGAGAGCCCCTTCCTCCATGACATGGGGTGTCAGTCCCAAGACCGATGACAGATGTTCTGAGGCCGGGCTTGGCTGTGGGGTGGAGGAAGGAGAAGTGTAGTGGGGATGTCTGGTCTGCAGGTGAGCAAGGTGAGGGTGGCATCGGTGGCATTAGTGGCACCGGTGGTGTTCGATGTACTTCTGCCTGGACTGGGAAGGGCTGCCTGTGCTGCTGGAGCTCCTGGTAGCCGTAGCCTTGGTAGGTGAGGGCCTGTGGAAAGCCTTGGAAGGGCAGTGACATCACCTGGGATGGAGGAGCAGACCTGGACTGAGTGGGAGCAGGTTCAGCTGGGTCTGGAGGGTTGTGAAAGAGACCAGTGATCCTGTCCTTGATCACCTGATACTGTGATTCGGACATGTCCATGAGGGTCTGGTTGACGTAGATGAGGAAGGGCTTTCGTTTTGAGAATGGTATGTCGGTGTGTACCAGCTGAGAGAGGAGATCTTCGCTGGTTCTGATGGTGTTCCTGATCTCCAGCAGGACAGTGTGGCTCTGCCCCTCCGGTCTGGCTTTCTGCCTGCTTTCTGTGGAGGTGGAGCTGGGGGTGGATGTGGGTTGGTCTCTGGTGGCAGTGCCCTCTTCTTTCTCCCACTGCGTCAGGGGGTCCTCCACGCGCTCCGCCATGGGGAGTGCAGCTGTCGGGGGGTTCTCCATCGTGGCACGCTCCACAGATACCTACCTGGACACAGGAGTTGACTCTTGGCCAGAAGAGAACTGGCTCTCTGTGGGCTGCCTGAGAGAGAGGGTTGTGAGAGGGGCTGCTCCTCGGTGGCGGATCTCACCCTCCAAGAAGCTGCACTTGGCCATCATGTAGGTCTATCAGTCTGTCAGTTTGACCGTGGCCTGGCCAGTTTTCTTGAGTTGCAGCTTCCCATAACAGGTGTGCATGTGCTTCCACCAGCCGAGGAGCACCTCCAAAGTGTAGCCCAGGCTCTCCGCCTTCTCTCTCCAAGCAGCCTGCTTCCTTTTGGTGTCTCAATAGAGACTGTGTATCACGGTAGAGCCTCAGTATCATGCTAAATTTTTTTTTAAAAAAATATATTTTTGAGTTTCTTTTATTACATCGTAAAACATCATGGTATCAACCACGTTTAAATGTCATAATATAGTATATCACATTTGTCTAATATTAAATAATAGCTTTAACTATGATTACTATTCTTATATCTTTATATAATTTACAAACTTTTGTTTTACTTTCTTAATGATTATTTCAGTTAGGTTTTTTGTTTCACTTCTTAGTTCTGTTTGTAAACCATTTATACCAATTGTTCCAGATTAAAAAGAATTCAGAGTCATCTTTTTCTTTCAGTTTCATTGTTAATATGTTCATCTCAGCACTTTCCGTTACTTTATGTATTATTAGTTCTTCATTAGGAGTATTTGGGGTTTTCCATACCTGAGCAAAGGCTATTCTGGTGGCTTTTTAATGTGTAACAATAAGTATTTCACTTCTTTCAGTAATCTATCTTTGGTGGTTCCTAAGAGGAAGATTTCCAGTCTGAGGTCAATCTGATACCCAGTGATCTCTTGTAATGAATGTTTGATTTGGATCCAGTATTTCCTGGTCTCGGGGCATAACCACTACATGTGATAAAATGTACCAACAACTTTTTTACATTTCCAACATTTGGGACTCATGTTGGGATAAATTTTTGCCAATCTCATTGGAGCTAAATACCATCTATAAAACATTTTGTACATATTTCCTTTGCATGCTGCAGATACCATTAAAGGCTAGGTCACACTGGCCAACGGATGGAAAATGTATGTAAAAAGGACACAGTGGATGAGCAAATTTTCCATCCGTTGCAATCCGCTTTCGAAAGTGCCCCAAATTTGCACAAACAGGGCGGACAACAACGGAAAGGAACGGATGGGGGGAGGATGTAGCGGGGATGTAAAGCGGATGTTCGTAGGAAGCCTAGCGGATGGAAGCGGATGGAAGCGGATGATACATCCACAGGGCTTCCGGGGGAGAACAGTGAAGCGGACGCATAGTGGAAGGAGCGGATGTGTTGCGGATGACGCAGATGCATCACGGACACCTATAGGATGCATAGCAGATGCGTAGCGGATACAAAGCGTTCACTGCGCATGCGGGGAGGATGAATTGCATAAGCTCCGTGGATATAAAAGGAGGCAGCTCGCAAGCAGGTCACCATTCAGAGGAAAGACCTGCTGCCAGAGACATCTTGAGAGAACATCATGGGGAAGAAGAGGAAGCCTGTGCCATCTGCTGCCAGCCCTGGCAAGAAGGACAGAACCACCATCCCACCCCCTGGCGATGACTCTGAAGCTGCTGGTGCTTCTGCTGCTGCAGATGCTGGTGGTGGTGCTCCTGGTGTTGCTACTGCTGGTGCTTCTCTTGCTGGTGCTGCTGCTGGTTTTGCTGGTGCTGCTGCTGCTGGTGGTGCTTCTGCTGGTGGTGGTGGTGGTGCTTCTCCTGCTGGTGCTGCTGGTGCTTCTCCTGCTGCTGCTGCTGTGGTGGACCAGCCCCAAGGCCCTCAGAGCCCTGCTGCTGAAGGCCCTGAAGCCCCTGCCAGAGGGAGGAAGAGGCAAGGCAAGGAGAAGGGGGAGAGGAAACAGTACTCCATTTCCGAAGACCATGAGAAGAAGGTGCTGGAATGGCTGACGGAGAATGAGTACCTGTGGAGGAAGGGCCACAGGCTCTATCGCGACACCAAGCGAAGCAGGCAGCGTGGAGAGAGAAGGCGGAGAGCCTGGGCTACACTTCAGATATACTCCTTGGGTGGTGGAAGCACATGCACACCTGGTATGGCAAGCTGCACCTGAAGAAATCCAGGCAGGCTGCTGTCAAGCTCACTGACCGGGAGACTTATGTCATAGCCAGGTGCAGCTTCCTGGAGGGTGAGATCCGCCACCGAGGAGCAGCCCCTCTGTCAACCCTCTCCCTCAGACAGCCCACAGAGAGCCACTCCTCTTCCAGCCAGGAGACAGCTACAGTGTCCAGGCAGGTGTCTTTGGAGGGCCCCACGACAGAGACCCCCCCTGACAGCTGCACTTCCCTTGCTGGAGGATGTGGAGGATCCCCTGTCTCAGATGGAGCAAGAAGAAGTAGCCAACAGAGACCAACCCACACACACATCCAGCTCCACCTCCACAGAAAGCAGGCAGAGAGGCAGACCGGAGGGACAGAGCCACACTGTCCTCTTGGAGATCAGGGACACAATCAAAGCCAGCACAGATCTCCTCTCCCAGCTGGTCCACTTCGACATACCATCCTCCAACTGAAAGCCTTTCATCACGTACGTGAGCCAGACCCTCATGGACATGCCCAAGGCCCAGTACCAGGTGATGAAGGAGAGGACCACAGCTCTCCTGCACCACCCTCCAGGCCCAGCTGAACCTGCTCCGACCCACTCCAGGTCTGCTCCTCCACCCCAGGCGATGTCACAGCCCTTCCACGGATTTCAGCAGCCCCTCGCCTACCAAGCCTACCACTACCAGGACTTCCCACAGCAGAGGCAGCCCTTCCCAGTCCAGACCCAGGTTCCTCAGACGCCACAGATGCCACAGATACCTCAACTGACCCAGCTGCAGACCAGACAGCCCCATTACACTCCTCCTTCCTCCACCCCACAGCCAAGCCCTTCCTCAGAACATCTGTCATCAGTGTTGAGCCTCACATCCCAGGTACTTGAGGAAGTGCCTCTCAACCTCATGGGACTAAGTCAGCTCTCTGAGAGCTTCCTGCACACACTATCTCCTGTTGTACTCTCAGTCACTGGCCCCTTTACATCTGAGTCCATGGGCATGCCTCAGAGTGACTGAGAAGACCATGGGCATGCCTCAGAGTGACTGAGAAAAGTGCCAGAGACCGAGTTGTTACCTGTTCACCTTATCTTAAAGACACTTTACTTTGGTCATTTTGCTTTTTAATAAAGTCATACAGTTTGTTATTATTAAAGGCTATCTTTGCTTCACACACTTGGTTCATTTTTTTTACTTAATAAAGTGTTGGGGAAAACTTTGAAAAAAGTGTTAAGCCTTTGCATGCTTATGGGATGGGTAAGGATAGCTGTGGGATGGATAGCTGTGGGATGGGTAAGGATAGCTGTGGGATGGGTAAGGATAGCTGTGGGATAAGGATAATTGTGGGATAGATAAACCTCCAGTGCAAGCATAGTGGGATTGTATGGTCCACCCTCCCAGCTGCCACACATATGGCCCTTTATTATCAATAACAATCATTGATCCACACATTTCAACATAAACACAACTCTTTATTAAATGCCCTGTTCATTGTAGGGCCGCTCAACATACATGGCACAATCTCATCAGTGTGATGAGACAGGCTGAAGGAAGCATCCATTAAGCATCTACCATCCTGTCTTGCCACTCCACCGCTCCAGCTGGGGAGTTGCACCAGTGTTTCAGGAGGTTGCACTGCTTCTTCCCTTCATGTGAAGCTCGGTTGGGGCCTTGCACATCCACAGTGTCTCTCAGGTTTCGCCCTTGCCTCCATTCCCCAGGCTCCATGTCCCCATTGCCTTGTTGGAGGTCCACGAGCCTGTTCTGCAACACTGGGTAGCGGGTACGCATGCGATTGTTCAGGATGCAGTAAGCTTCCACGATCCTCCTCACGGTCTCTGGGCGATGCTGCATGGTGGTGAGAAGTACCTGGAACCTGTTGGCCAGGATGCCAAAGGCGTTCTCCACCACCCGCCTTGCCCTGGACAGCCTGTAGTTGAAGATCCTCTCTTCACGGGTGAGGCATCTGGAAGTGTAGGGCTTGATGAGTAGGTTCTGAGGGAGAAGGCATCTGAAGATGACCCATTGCCTGAAGCATCGATGTATATGAACTTGTAGTCAGCATTGACCATGGCAAAGAGGATGATGCTGAAGAAGCTCTTGTAGTTGTGATAAGTGGACCCTGACTTGGCTGGAGCTTTGCAGGCCACGTTCTGCCCATCTATGGCTCCAACGATGTGGGGAAAGTTCTCTGATACCTTGCAACTTTTTTCCAGCCTTCTTCAGTGGAGGGGCACTGGAGGAGCTCTTCCAGATATTCTTCAATGATGGCCTGCACCACCTCTCTGACCACAATGCTGATGGTGTTGTGTGGCACCCTCCAGGCATACTGCATGCTCCTGTACATGGTCCCGGAGGTCAGGTGGTGCAGAGTCAGTGCCTCCTTGAGTCCAGGGTGCAAGCTGGGCTGGAAGGTGGTGATTGCCTTGGTCAACCTGGGTCTCAGCCACTCCACAACTTCGTCAAACATGGCTGGCGGCATCCTCATGAAGTGCTGGAATGCACGAGGGTCTTCGTTCCACCATCAGCTTGTTATACAGTCCGTACTCGGCTCTTCTCACGATCCATCTTCGGACCCAGACACTTCTTGGATGCCTCCTTTTCTTCCCATAGAACAGGTGAAAGAGCCTGTAGAGGGCTTCGCACTGTTGTAGAACGATTGTGGCTACCAAAAGGAGTGTGTGACGATCCATGGTGGAGATGACTGGATGCTGTGGAAGAGCAAGAGCAAGGGTGAAGACATCTGCACAGCAGGGCTGCTGGACTGAAAGTGAGATCCAGGTGAGTTCCTCCCCCTTTTAATAGGAAATATAGGTTTTCCGCTCTGTGTCCTTTTGCATCCTCTAGGCATCCTGCAGACATCCTAAATATCCAAGGTACGTCCCCTATGCGAATGTTTTTTTCCGTTTTAAAGCTTTGTATGCAAGCTGCATCCACTTTCATCCTTTCTCTGTCTGTGCTACTAACGCTGCGTGTCCGTTCCACGTCCGTTTCGCTTCCTCCCTGTGTCCGTTTTCGCTGGAGCAGATTTGAGTTATGCGGATGCGCAGTGGATGCCTAGCGGATATAGCAGATGCATAACGGATGACAACGGATAAAGAATGGATGTTCCCCGTATGCGTTGCAGATGCAGAACGGATGCGTTGGATACATTTTCCACTCAAAAAGTTTTGTGCAGCTCAGAACTTTTTGAGCGGATGAAATGTCAGTAGACGGATGCTGGACGGATAGAGAGGATGAAAAACAGACGCAGTGAGTACAGAACGGAAGCATCATGTTAACCAACGGATGGCAAGTGTTTCTCTCCGTTTTACATTCGTTGGTGCTGTGTGACAGGGGCTTTAGTTGTCTGTCCCTCTTTTCATTTTTTGTTCTTGTCCTTTTTTTTCTTTCAATTTGTCAGAGACATATTTGTTCAGCCATGCCGGTTTCTTCTTGGATTTCTTGTTTTTCTTTTCAGTGGTATTGTGCTGATATGGGCTTTTGTGACCATATTTTTCAGTTTCCCAAGATTCTTGTGTTGTTTTCCCTTTTATGATTTTCATCCAATAATCTTTCCCAAGTTCTCTCTGGGTTTATTAAAATCAGCTCTTTTAAAGTCTAAGACTCATCATTATGTTCTAGTGGTTGTGTCTTGTTGAATTCTAGTAGGACATAGTCACACCAGTGGTGGGATTCCAAATTTTTTACTCCCGGTTCTGTGGGTGTGGCTTCTTGGGCATGGCTATGTGGTCACGACTGGGTGGACATGGCCAATTTAGGAGTCTGTTTTGCCAATTTAGCAGTTCATTAAACAGTACACACCAGCCCCCTTTTCTATTCTTCTTTTTAATACTGCATGAAGTTTTCGCTCCAGGGTTTCTTTTACTGGGGGGAGAGGTTGGCAAAGCCTGGGGAAGGAAACTGTCTCTTCGCTAAGTGAAGGGTCTTTAGAAATCCAAAGTGACCAGCCAACCAAGAGTTCTGATTGCGCTGCAATATTTTCAATCTCAGGCTGGCAGGGACATACAGTTTAGTTCCTTTCCAAACTAACCCATCATGTTGTGTTAGGAAGTTGGGGCTGTCTTTTAGCCATGGGTCAGCGGGGAGCACAGTCTTCAATTCCTCAGTGATTGGGTCTCTGGTGTGGTCATCCTAATGCCTGGTTAGGCTTCAGGTGATGACTTGAGCAGCTTGCTGAGATTAGGATACAACTGCATGTACTACTGTACTATAGTACTGTACTGTACTAATGTACTATTGGTTGTTAAACTGAGGTTTTCTTGACAGAGCATCAGCCAATTTGTTTTTTCTCCTGGAATGTGCTTCAGCTCAAAGTTGAAGTGTTTAAAGTATTGTATCCAGTGGACTTGATTAGGGGACAGCTTTCATGAGGTCTTCTGTGGCTCTAATTTTTTATGATCAGTCCAGACTTCGAAAGGCACTTTATTGCCCTCTAAGAAATGCCTCCAAGACACGAGGGCCCATCTGACTGCAAAGGCCTCTTTCTCCCATATGGCCCATCGCCTCTCGGTGTCGGTGAGCTTTTTGGACACATAAGCGCAGGATTGCAGTTGACCCAGGGAGTTTTCTTTAAAAAAAAAAAACAAAACAATTTTTTTTAATTTTCAACCAAAAAAACAACAACATGACAACACATACATATATAAAAAACAAAAAGAAAAGAAAAAAGGAGTAGGAAGAGGGAAACAGAAAAAAATAAAAAATATTCTTATTTTTGACAGTTTGTGAGATCTTTTCTTCCCTTAATTTGACTATATCTGCACACTTTATCTTTACAAAAATTTGTACATCACATATAAATTTATCTTATTATAACTATCTTATGATATAAAATTTATCTTTGTTCTAACCACTTATACCAATAATTCCAACTATTGTAATATATTAAAGTTTCTTTGTTTTTTAAAGCTAAAGTTAATCTATCCATTTCTGCGCAATTTGAAATTTTTTGGATGATCATCTCCTTTGTAGGTATGTGAGGATGCTTCCAACATTGAGCAAAAGCCAATCTGGCTGCTGTTAGTATATGTATTGTAATGTATTTTTTTTTTTAATATATTTGCTTATCAAAAATCCCCAACAGAAAGTACTCTGGTTTATACTCAATCTCTTCTTTTGTGATATCTTCCAGCCAATTTCTAATTATCTTCCAGTATTTTTGGGCTTCTATACATGACCACCACATGTGAAATTAGGTTCCCTCTTTCTTTTTACATTTCCAGCATTTGGACTCATTTTAGGGCACATTTTCGCCAATCTCGAAGGGGGAAGATGCCATCTATAAAACAATTTATATGCATTTTCTTTGTATGCTGCCAATTTTGTAATCTTATTATTTCTTCCCCAGAGTTTTCCCCATTAGGGTGATGTTATGTCCTACATTCCTACTCCAGGCTATCATATTCCCTTTTTACTGTTTCTTCTTCTAATTCTACTTCTAATAAACAATTATAAAATTTAGTTATATACTTTTTTCCTGGTCCCAATAAAATTTTAACTAGCTGCAGGGGTTTATTGCTAATTCCAAATTCTTTCCTATCCTGTTTATATCTACTATGAATTTGTAGGTATACAATAGAGTGTGTCAGAAACTAGGCATTTATTTTATTTATTTATTTTTGTCAATTGTGGGCTGGATTGGCACAACAACCTAAGCTAAAATGTGATCACTTATATTATAGGACAGTGTGCTGTGTCATGAAAATAACACCTCTTGGGAAATGTAGGGGGAAAGGCCATATGGATTGTTTCATTTTGAAAGGCAGCCAGTGGTAGATTAAGGCTTACTGTTGCCCTAAACACTGACAAATTTTACATACTGTTTGTGCATACTGTACAAATGAAGCCATATTCTCAACTTTATGGTGCCCCCTTTGGCCCTGGTGCCCTGAGCACATGCGTGGTCTGCTCAATGGTTAATTCACCACTGAAGCCAGTGGAGATGGCCATGGGAATGCCTATTTATTAGTCGTGGGATTCAATTTTTTTTACTACAGCATGGCCTGATGGGTATGGCAGAGGAAGGATACTGTAAAATCTCCAGTCAGAGGTAGTATTTGCTGGTTCTCTAAACTAATCAAAATTTCCACTACCAGTTCTCCAGAACTGGTCAGAACCTGCTGAATACTACCTCCACTGCTTATCTATTTCTCAGAGAGGCTGGTACAATAGCATCTTCACACTTGTGGATTGACTGAATTCACACCTGGCTAAAGGGAGGGGTCTCTACTGCTTTAATTCTACTAGTCTTGCCTAAGAGTATTCAGGCACTGCTTTGAATGTATTGCTGTCACTTCTGCTTAATAAAAATATTCCCTTTTGAAATACTTCTGTTCAAGAGTCTTCACTTTCTTAACTTAGGATCAGAGGCAATCCTTACATAACATAACTTCTGCAAAACGGTCAACCCAGAGAAGCAATTTTTGCTCTTTGAGGGAACTCTGCAAACCATGTCTGAGCAAAGCAGTGAGCAGGGAGGAGCTGAGTGCTGGGGGGAGATATCAATTATCACCCAGCCAGATGCCTGCTTCCTGGATTGTCAGAGAGGATGAGGTGACCCTGGAGGACCACAAAAAGCCCCACTGGTCAATTGGCATCAGGAAGAAAGACAACTGGAATGAGAACCAGAGAAATCACCTTTACCCACAGTAATTGAAGGCTGGAGTGGAAATTGAAGCTAGAAGCCCTCTCTAACCGGGAGGAACTAACCGAAGCACTATGGAGAGAGGATCGTCTAAAGTGATATATAGCCCAGTTGGTGATGGAAACTTGGGAAAATCTCAACATCCAAGAGGAACCAGAATGGCAGTAAAGGGAACCTGAAATGGCAGCAGCCATGGATGATGCCAAGGGGGCCATGTTCCCCTCCAGGACCCACCAATAAAGCAGATGGCACAAGGACATCAGCCAGGGGCCCAGCAAACCCTCCCGTGGGTAGTGCGCACACTGGGACTCATTCCCAACCAGCCCCAAGCTTCACAACTGGAAAGAAAAACTTTCCCTTGGCGTGAAATTTGATGGGGATCCGCAACAATTGGGATCCTTTATGGCACACATGCTCATGTACATGCAGGAGTAGGGGCATGATTTCCAGACCCAAGAATCCCAAGAGCAAGTTGTTACCCTAGCCCTGGAGGGAGCCACTGCCAGATGGATGGTGATGCACCAGAACTGCAGAACTTTGACCACTTCATGATGGCCCTGAGACAGCAATTCAAGGACAGATTGCCAAGAGATGGCAGCCAGTGGCAGGGTATACTGAAGATTTCCCAGACCTTATGTGTCATGGGATCTGACCAGAGGATATTCTGATAAGCTGTTTCAAGGATAGGCTGAGTGATGACCTCTACGATGCCTGTGTGGCTTGGGTTGCACCAAATCACCTACATCAGTGGTATCTCACTGCCAAAGAAGTTGAGATCAATATGGCCAGAAACCAGTACCGAGAAGGATGAGTGTGGAAGAAATCCCCACCCCAATGGAAGAGGGAGCCCTTCAAACTGCAAAGCACATTTTCTCTGAAATCCTCAGCCTGTTTCAAGTGTGGAAAGGAGAGGCACTAAGCTGCAGAACACCGGCACAAAAACCAGAATGCCCATTGGGGGGAAACCTGGGAAAGTGTGGAAGTAGACCACCCTGAGGAGCAGGGAGACTATAGAGTTTCTGTTCCATCCGGAAAGAAGCACGTGAGACTGGGTTCCAAACAACTCTTTTATTTAACTTGCTAGGCAAAAGATACGGAACATAGCTCAAGCTGCGGCAGCCCTTTATATTGCGGCTTACCTGCCGGCTTGTGACCAATGACATTTGTTTAATTCTTCCCACCGATTGGCAGCTTCCTGGATTGGTTCCTAGTGAACCAATCCGTAAGTTGCCTTTTCGGCCAATCAGAACGAGGGACTTGGAACCTACCAAGTTCCATACAGAACACCCCTCCCCCTTTAGTTCAGTCCAATGTGGGTGATGTAGTCACGCAGGTAGGTGGGGCTTTTTTTAGTTCTAGTTGACTTGCGTGGCTCAGTTGTGTTTTGGTCTTCAAGCAGTTCGAACGGGATCGCTGCTTCTCTCAGCCTTCTCCATGGAACCTCCTGTAAGGGTGAGTCAGCCATGCCGCTCCCACCTGAGTCTCTCAGGCTGGTTGAGATGGCTCCACCGCTCCCTCCTTGTTTGGCCGGGTTGGTTGAGCTGGCCTGGCTGCCACCTTCCAGGAAGGCCTCACTTCGCTCTCCTGCTCCCAGACTTCTTTCTTGGGGTTCATCTCACTGTGAGTGCTCTTTTTGTTTGGTTAGATTGTCGTTTTGCAGAGTTTGTTGTCTTGTTATGGGAGGTTCGTCTCTCCCTTTTTTATTTATTTGTACTTCCCCCCCTTGGTTGTTTTATAGTCGTAATTTATTATTTTTGGTTCTGCAACAGTTTTTCATTCGAGGTTGCGGGAACGAAGCTGGTCTATGTGCCGCTTCCATTCTCTTCCATCATCTAATGTTAGTCGGTAGGACCTGGGTCCTGTGATTTGTGTGATGGTAGCTGGAAGCCATAGAGGGTCACCGGTAAGGTTTTTGGCAAAGACTATGTCGCTGATTCCGAAGATACGGTATTTTCTGGAGGAGCCGGGGGGGTTGTCCCAGGTGTAAGTGGGGTATAATCTGTCCAGGTAGGACCGTAGTTTCCTACCCATTAAAAGTTCAGCCGGGCTTTTTGTCGTGCTACTAGGGGTAATATGTTGCAAGGTTAGTAGTCAGTTTAGTTTGTCCTGCATGTCCCCCTTGTCCATTCTCTCTAGGCCCTCTTTAGTATACCAAACCATGCGTACAGCCCTGCCATTCGCAGCCGGATGGGCCGGCGCGGTTAAGGCATGACGGGTACCCTGGGTAGCCAGATATTGTTCAAATTGCAATGCTGTAAATTGAGGCCCATTGTTGGAAACCAGTAAATCAGGTAGCCCATGCATTGCAAACAGTTTGTCGAGCTGTTTCATAACAGCCTCGGTTGTTGTGGAAGTCATGAGGATGACTTCCAACCAATTCGAATATGCATCAACCACAATCAAAAAAGTGTTCCCCTTCGTTGGTCCAGCGAAGTCAATATGCACTCTGGACCATGGACCTTGGGGAGCTTCCCAGTTCCTTATTGGTGCCTGTGGGGGGGATAGGCCTCGCTTTCTGACAGCCGAGGCATGTTGCAACCCAGCGTTCAATGTCTTTGTCCAGCCCTGGCCACCAGATGTAACTCCTGGCCAGGGCTTTCATTTTGACTATGCCGAGGTGACCCTCGTGCAACATGCCCAGGATGTCTTTTTGGAGGCTGCTCCAAGATGCACCCCTTTTCAATAGACAGTTCAGTCTGTCTGGCATGGAAAGGTTTAAAAGTCTCAGTTTTGTTTTTCTCCAGCCAGCATTTACCTACCCAGTTCAATATGCATGCCGTCTTTGACTGTGGCTTTCGCGACATTGGCTGCAGTCAGCAGTAGCACCGAGGAATTCAGACCACCTCATCATTCTAGGTGACAGAATGTTCGGGGTTACCTTGTTGCCCGCTAGGATTCTAAGAAGAGGCTTGTGATCGGTTATGATAGAAAAGGGTCTACCATAAAGGTACTCATGGAATCGTTTGACTCCGGCGATGATTGCGAGGGCTTCCCGATCAAGTTGGCTGTAATTGCGTTCCAACTTGGAAAGCGTCTTTGAATAAAAGGTGACTGGTGCCTCTCTGCCATCTGGAAGTTGGTAATTCAGGATGGCGCCAACCCCAAAAGGCGAGGCATCACAGGTGACCGTCAGAGGCAGAGTATTGCTAAACTGGATGAGAAAGGTGTCTGACGTTAAGAGGTCTTTGATACCTTGGAAGGCTTTCTTTTCCATGGTGGCCCCATGTCCAAGCGGTTTTTTTTTCTAGTAGTCAATGTAGGGGATCTGCTATGGTTGCCTTATGGGGCAGAAACACCTTGTAAAAATTTATGAGGCCTAGGAACACCTGGAGATCGGTTTTGTTTTTGGGTTTTGGGTTTTGTTTTTGGGTCTTTAATAGCCTTCACTTTTTTTTCGGTGGGGTGGATGCCTTGCTCGTCAATTAAATAGCCCCAAAATTCAACCCGGTTAATGGCCTGTTCACATTTTTCCCTCTTTACTTTGAGGCCTGATTTCCTAAATCATGTTAAGACTTCTCTTAACCTGGTCTCTAACTGGTTGGCATTTTTTGCTGAGACCAGTATATCGTCGAAGTATGAGGCAACACCTTTGATTCAGTTTAGTAGGTGTTCCATGAGGCTTTGGAACATGCCTGGGGCAACGCTAACACTGAATTTGAGGCGGTTACATTTGAATGCCCCTCTATGTGTTACTATAGTCTGTGCCTCTGCTGTTATGGGATCAATGGGTAGCTGTTGATAGGCCTGAGCTAGGTTGAGTTTTGCAAATATTTTTCCTCCCCCTAGCGAGTGCAGTAAATGTTGCGCTATTGACACTGGGTAAGCACTTTGTTGGAGCGCATGGTTCAGGGTTGCCTTATAGTCCCCGCAGATGCGCACTGACCAATCTGGCTTCACCGGTGGGACAATAGGGGTTTCCCACCTGGCGTGGTCGATTGGTTCTAAAACCCCTTGCGCTATTAACTTATTCAGTTGCTCGTCAATTTTTGGTTTTAGCACGAATGGGACACGTCTGGCCTTTAAACGGATGGGAGCTATTTTCGCGTCTAGGCTAAATGAAATTGGGGTCCCCTTGTACTTGCCTAGAGTCCCGTTGAATACATCTTGGAATTCTTGGAGTAGGTTCTCCTCCCAGTTGCTTGTAGCGATGTGGTTGATCCCGGTCATCCCGATTCCCAGAGGCGCGAACCATTCGATCCCTAACAGGCTAGGGTGGTCGCAGTCGACGATAGTCAGAGGCAAGGCTTCGGCATGGTGTTTAAATTCAACTAGAAAATGACCAAGGACTACTGCTGGGATTCGATTTCCCTGATAATCTTTTAACACTAGTTTTTGTTTCTGTAGTTCTCTCTGTTTAATGTTCGGAATTAGGCACCGGATGGTATTCCAGGATACTATTGATAGGAATGACCCTGAGTCGACTTCCATCTTGCAGGGTCTTCCCTTGATGCTCACCTCTATCCGAACCTTCTTTCCACTTTCCGGTCTGGCATTGACAATGGTGACTGTCCGATGCGTTTCTTCCCTGTCACCCATTCTCTTATTGCGGTTCCATCTGCTGCCGGCTTGTCTGTCATCATGTCTGGGGGGTACTGCCGCGTCTTTTTGGACTATAGCTCTTTTTGTTGTGGCAGACCCTTTCAATGTGCCCCCTTTTATTACAAGCCCGGCATATTGCGTCGAGGAACTTGCATTGAGATTGTGGGTGATTGCCTCCGCAGCCTGCACATTGAAATTTCCACCGATTCCTCCTCTTTTCACGCCATTTCCTATCTGAATAAAGTTTAAGGACATTTTTATTATTGTCTTCGGTGTCACTCTGAGTTTCGATGTCCTTGTGGTGGGTTGTTGCTGTGGGCTGTTTCTTTCCTCCCTCTGCCTTCTTCTCCCTGGTTTGAGTTGGCAGGTCTGGAACTGCGTTCATTTTCCGCATGGTGGCTGCTGACTTCTTTGCTGCTTCTGTAGTGGTTGCCTCTGAAATGACTTCGGCCATGGTTATGTTTGGCCTATTCAGTAGTTTGCTCTGAAGGGCAGAGTCTTTCAGGCCGAGGACTACGCAGTCTCTCATTGCCTCATCCATGTTTTGGAATTCACAGGCTCCTCCAATGTGTCTCAAAGCTGCCACAAAATCTGCTATGGTTTCATCTTCCTTCTGGTCCCTTTTGTAAAATTAATGCCTTTTGATTAAATTTGAGACCACTGGTGTGTAGTGTGCTCAAAGTATTCGGTTCAGGTCGGACCAGGTCATCTGTTTGACATCTCTGGGTTTCGCCAGCACCTTCGCCATTTTGAATATGGCCAGTCCACAGTGTGTAAGGAAGACAGCCGTCTTCCTTTGGTCTGAGATTTCTTCCATCTTGTTGCTTTCTAAGAACATAAGAAAGTGTTCAATATATGATTCCCAATCCTCCTCATCAGGATTGAAGGGTGCGGGTGGCGCGTTGTTACCAGCCATCTCTCTCGCTCAGTTCAGATCGCCGTGTGCTTCGGTCTCTGCTTCCACGACGATCCCATCCTCATCACCAGTGTTCCACCCGGAAAGAAGTGCGTGAGACCGGGTTCCAAACAACAACTCTTTTATTTAACTCACTAGGCAAAAGATATGGAACATAGCCCAAGTCACGGCAGCCCTTTATATAGCGGCTTGCCTGCCGGCTTGTGGCCGATAACACTTGTTTAATTCTTCCCCCCGCTTGGCGGCTTCCCGGATTGGTTCCTAGTGAACCAATCTGTAAGTGGCCTTTTCGGCCAATCAGAATGAGGGACTTGGAACCTACCAAGTTTCATACAGAACAGTTTCCATCCCCTCCCTACTTTGGGGAGGAAACTCCAGCATCTTAGCAAGAGTAACCAAACTCATTTGGAAGCAATCCAGAGGATGAGCCACTGGTAAGCAAACCAATTGAACTGCTTACCCTCCCTTAAGACTATTTATCCCCCACCAGGATAGGGAGGTAAAAACCTCCACTTTATTCAACTCAGGGTGCATCCCACTGTTTAATCAATGCAACCCTGGTAGGAAAATTGAGGATTAATGTAAGAAAGCTGAAAACCCCATCACTTTTTGCCAACTAGATGGGTCAGTAGCAGGGGGGGGTCCAGCTTCTTTTGCCACCAAGCCTCTACAAATAGGCACCAGGAGCCACAAAGAAATGCTTACATTTCTAGTGGCACCTGGCATGAAGTGGCCACTAATCTTGGGCCTTGCATGGCTAAAAAAATGGAACCCCAAAATTAATTGGAAGCAAGGCACCATAAAATTTCAAATGCACATGTTTTTGAAAAGGATCCACATAAAGAACTGATGGGGTGGAGCACTGAGAACAGCAATGCCTGGTTATGCCATGCCAAACCAGGGCATACCCAAAGAATATAAAGACTTGGCTGAGGTTTTTAGCAAAAAAGCTACCGATGAGCTCCCCCCTCTACTGCTCCAATGTGCAATAGAAATACTACCCATCACTAAACTCCCAAAACCCAAGATGTATACCATGTCCCTGAGAAAGCTGGAAGAACCGAGGGCATTCATTGGGAAAAACGTAACAAGGGGGTTTCATCAAGCCAGCCCAACCAAAAATTGCAGCCCCAGTGTTATTTAGAGAGAGAAAAGATGGCTTAAAATATCTCTGCATGGATTTTAAGCCCATGTCACCCTGGCCAATGGATGCAAAAAGGACACAGCGGATGAGCAAAATGTTCCATCCGTTGTTATCCGCTCTCAAAAGGGGCAAAAATTTGCATAACTGGAGCAGATAACACGGACGCGGGGAGGACGCAGGGCGGATGCAAAGCGGATGCGGAACGGAAGCCCAGTGGATGGAAGCGGATGGGAGCACATTGCACATCTGAAGGGCTTCCGGGGGGCCTCAGCAAGCGGACGCGGAACAGAAAGAGCGGAAGCAGAGCGGATGCCGAATGGATGAAGCGGATGCATAGCGGATGCACAGCGGATGCACAGCGGAAGCCTAATGGATGCCTGGAGTTAATTGCGCATGCGGGGAGGATGCATTGCGTCAGCCCCGCGGATATAACGGAAGCAGCTCGGAAGCAGGACGCCATTCAGAGGAAAGACCTGCTGCCAGACACATCAACTGCCTTGCCTGCCCTGCCTGCATGTCTGCCTGCAAGCCTTGCTGCCAGCCTTGCTACCAGACTTGCTGCCAGCCTCCCTGCCAGCCTTCCTGCCAGCCTTTCTGCCAGCCTTGGTTCCTGCCAGCCTCGCTGCCAGCCAGCAACCCCACAACCATGCGGAAGCACAGCAAGCCTCAGCCATCTGCTGGCAGCCCTGGCAAGAAGGACAGGGCTACAATCCCGCCCCCTGGCCCTCACTCTGGTTCTGCTGGGGCTTCTGCAGCACGGGCTCGCTCTTCTGGGGCTGGCGCTTCTGCTGCTTCTGCTTTTAGAGGAGCTGATGACAAGCACTCCAGCACCAGCCACCTCCACAGCACCTGGACCCTTCACCCATGAGACTGAGCGACCAAGAGGAGTGCCAGAGACTCATTTTTGTTTTATAGCTTCTTGTTAATAAAGTCTATTTTTGATTCATACACTTGCATCGTTTCTTTTTTTTAATAAAGTCTTGCTGGAAACTGTTAGAAATGGTTTAAGCCTTTGCATGCTTGGGGGATGGGTAAGGATAGCTTTGGGATGGGTTAGGATACCTGTGGGATGGGTAATAGCTGTGGGATGGGTTAGGATAGCTGTGGGATAGATAAACCTCCAGTGCAAGCATAATGGGACTGTATGGTCCAGCCTCCCAGGTGCCACACCTACGGCCCTTTATTATCAATAATAATGTAATAATTATCCACACATTTGAACAGAAACACAACTCTTTCTTAAACGCCCTGTTCATTGTAGGCCAACCAAACATACATGGCCCAATCTCATCCGTGTGATGAGACAGGCTGAAGGAAGCACCCATTAAGCATCTACCATCCTGTCTTGCCACTCCACTGCTCCAGCTGGGGAGTTGCACCATTGTCTCAGGAGGTTGTGCTGCTTCTTCGCTTCATGTGAGGCTCTGTTGGGGCCTTGCACATCCTCAGTGTCGATCAGGTTTCGCCCTTGTCTCCATTCCCCAGGCTCCCTGACCCCATTGGCTTGTTGGAGGTCCACGAGCCTGTTCTGCAAGACTGGGTAGCGGGTGCGCATTAGATTGTGCAGGATGCAGCAAGCTTCCATGATCCTCCTCACGGTCTCTGGGCAATGCTGCATGGTGGTGAGAAGTACCTGGAACCTGTTGGCCAGGATGCCAAAGGCGTTCTCCACCACCCGCCTTGCCCTGGACAGCCTGTAGTTGAAGATCCTCTCTTCACGGGTGAGGAGTCTGGAGGTGTAGGGCTTCATGAGGTAGGTTGTGAGGGAGAAGGCGTCATCCCCCACGATGAAGTAGGGCACATCTTGTGTGTCGTTGGGCAGGGGTTCTGGATCTGGGAAGCCCACGATGAGGTTGCCTTCCAGCCCCTCCTTGAGGTGACTGGCGTTGTATAACTGGGCATCTGAAGATGAGCCATTGCCTGTAGCATCGATGTACATGAACTTGTAGTCAGCATCGACCATGGCAAAGAGGATGATGCTGAAGAAGCCCTTGGAGTTGAAATAAGTGGACCCCGACTTGGCTGGCGCTTTGCAGGCCACGTACTTGCCATCGATGGCTCCAATGGTGTGTGGTAAGTTCCACTTCTGATACCACTGCTCTGCAACTTTCTTCCATCCTTCTTCAGTGGAGGGGTACTGGAGAAGCTCCTCCTTGCATTCTTCAATGATGGCCTGCACCACTTCTCTGACCACAATGCTGATGGTGTTGGATGGCACCCTCCAGCCGTTCTGCATGCTCCTGTAGGAGGTCCCTGAGGCCAGGTGGCGCAGAGTGAGTGCCACCTTGAGCCCAGGTTCCAGTCCATCCTCCACTCTACTGGCGAACCATCTTCGGACCCAGACTCTTTGGGTGGCTCCTTTTCTTCTTGCAGTAGTGTTCACAGAGCCTGCAGATGGCTTCGCACTATTGCAGAACGATGGTGGCTGCCGAAAGGACTTTGTTACAATCCACAGTGGACATGACTGGATGCTGTGGAAGAGGAAGAGGCAGATGAAGGTTGCAGAGGTCTGCACCACAGGGCTGTTGTTCTGAAAGTGCGATGCAGGTGAGTTGCTCCCCCTTTTTATAGGCAGAATAGGTTTTCCGCTAGGCATCCTCTAAGCATCCTCTAGACATCCTTAATATCCGAGATAGGTCCCCTCTGCGAACATTTTTTCCATTTTAAACGCTTTGTTTCCATGCTGCATCCGTTCTGCATCCATTCTGCATCCGTTCCACGTCCATTCCGCTTCCTCCCTGAATCCGGGCGGATGCGAGTTGCGCGGATGTGTAGCGGATGCCTAGTGGATATAGCGGATGCGTAACTGATGTGTAACGGATGCATAACGGATGCCTAGCGGATGCAGAACGGACGAACTGGATACATTTTCCGCGCAAAAGTTTTAGGCAGCCCAAAACTTTTGGAGCGGATGAAACGTCCATAAACGGATGCTGGACGGATAGAGAGGAAGCAAAACGGAGGCAGTGAGTACAGAACGGATACATTGCGTTAACCAACGGATGGCAAGGTTTTTTGTTCGTTTTACATCCTCTTTGCATCCGTTGGTTCAGTGTGACATGGGCTTTAGAAATTTAAATACAATCAGTGTGGACAACATGTACCCTCTCCCCTTTATGGAAGATATGCTAGTACACCTCACTAAAGCGAAAATTTTATCAAAGCTGGACTTAAGGGAGGCTTACTACCGAATCAGAATTAGGGAGGGGGGCAAGTGGAAAATGGCATTGGTAGCACCCAATTCAAAATGCTCCTATTTGGGCTACAAGGGCCCCTTTGGTGTTTATACAATTAATTAAGCAATTAGCAATTTATGAAGTGCTACATGAGAATTTGTATAAGGGAATCCTGGTTACCTGAGCAATATTTTAATATCTATCAAGACCAAAGCAGAAAATGTAAAACTAGTCTGGGCTGTTTTAAACAAACTCTGTTCTGCCAAGCTTTATGCTTATCTCTCTAAATGTGAATTTCACCAAGAAAAAAATGGGGTATCACATTATTTGGGGTATCACATTTCACACCAGGGCATAGAAATGGACCCTCAAAAAGAGCAGGCTGTACTTGATTGGGAATCCACCCCTCATGCATAAGCAGTTACAAAGCTTCCTGGGATTCATCAATTTTTACTGCCAGTTTATCCCTGCTTACACTCAGATTGCCCTCCCCATTACCAATGCCTTAAAAATGAAGGGGGAGGGCAACTCAAAACCAAAACAGCCTTTGAACTGGACAATGGAATGCCAAGCGGCATTTGAAAAACTTAAAAGGCTGTTCTCAGCAGAGCCAATTCTAAAGCACCTGGACACAGATAAACCATTCATCATACAAGCAGATGCCAGTGATGTGACATTAGGGATAGTCCTACTTCAGAAAAAAGAGCAAGACCAACTACACCATGCACTTACACATCCAAAAAGTTGAATGAGACTGAGCAAAGCTATTGGGCTATTTGGGGAAAGAGGCTTATGCATTTTGGTGGGTGCTTTTAACCTAGAGGCATTTCCTAGAGGGAAGTAAAATCCCTTTTGAGGTCTGGACTGATCACAAAAATCTAAGACTCCAAGGAAACTCTCCAAAACAAGTATGATGGGCTCAGTACTTTAAACAATTTGATTTTACTCTTGAATATCTCCTGGGGGGCGGGGGGAATTCTGGCAGATGCACTATCCTGAAAATCGCAATATAATAGTGCGAAACTAGATGTAATCAAGCCCATTGTACAAAACAATCAACTGGCCGCTAAAGTAATCACCAGATCCCAGGCAAAACAGGAAATGTTGATGGACAATGACACCACTCCAACTTTTAAATAAGCATTGGCCAGCGATGAATTGTTTTTGAGCCACAAATCCAGCTGTTTGATGAAAGATGACTTAGCTTGGGTGGGAGGGAAGTTGTATGTTCCAGCTAGCCAAAAACTGTGTTTAATGGCAAGGTGCCACAACTTCAAATTAACTGGACTCTTTGGATTTGTGTGAAACTTTACATCTAATTAAAAGACAATTTTGGTGACCATCACTAAAAAAAGGACATAGGGAGCTATGTAGCTAACTGCCCCATTTGCAATCCTTACAACCATCAAAGAAATTAGGCCCAAAGTTCATTGGACCTTTCCCTATCATTAGGATCATCAATCCAGTGACAGTAGTACTCCTTACAAAAACACTCAGGCAAGTCCACCCAGTATTTCACACTACCTTACTCAAATGAGAGGTAATATCACCCCTCTGACCACCTGCATCTATACCACCTGTTCCCATCATGATAGAAGATGAACAATACTTTGAAATCAAGGAAATCCTTGACTCTAGGATCCATAGAGGGAAAACCCAATACTTAGTTGCTTGGAAACATTGACCCTCATCACAAAATGAATGGTTTGCTAAGCACCATATTAGGGCTCCTATATTATTGAAAAAATTCCACTCCCAATATCTTAACAAACCTTGCTAACATACTATAATTAACATACTATACTATACTTAACATACTATACTATATAGTATGTTATACTAACATACTATAATTTCTTTTCTATTTTTTTTTCAGGTGGATGTCTCTTTTTTCTAAGGAAGGCAGCACGTCAGATCCCTAAAAGTGATATTGACATTCAGTTGGGAGAAGTGAGATCATGAGTTCGATTCATTACTGTTGCCTGTGACAGCTGCTATTTTATAACTTGTATCCTGATGCCGAAGCACCCTGAGATTTTCTTACCTCTTGGGGAATGTAGTAGGTGGGAGGGCCCTGTGGGTTGTTTCATTTTGAAAGCCAGCAGAGATGGCCATGGGATTGCCTGCTTATCTATTTCTCAGAGAGGTTGGTACAATAACATCTTCACACTTGTGGATTGGCTGAATCTGCATCTGGCTAAAGGGAGGGGTCTCTACTGCTTTAATTCTACTTGTCTTGCCTAAGGGTATTCAGATGCTGCTTTGAATGTATTGCTGTCACTTCTGTTTAATAAAAGGTTCCTTTTGAAATACTTTGTTTCAAGAGTCTTTGCTTTCTTAAGTTAGGAGGAAAGGCAATCCTTACAATACCTAAGTATAACATCTAGAAAATTAATATATACTGTAAATAGAATGAAATAATATTTCGGACAGAGATGGTTGGGGTAAACCTAAGAGTTATGCATACCCTATGGGATTTTTTTTGGACATGTTTTTTCCGAACTGATTTCTGAACCATTTTACAAAATGCTTTTGGACCTCTTTTTTTCAAAAAACTACCTGTAAAAAGCATATGCTACTTAAATTTTGGCAGGTGGAAGTACTTACACATTCTTAGGACATCAATTATTATTATATTAGTTTATTAATTATTACAGTTATTAATTGTCCATTATTTTTTTGGGGGGGGGTTGGACATCCTTATTCAGATTTAAAATAATAAAGAGATCCCAAAGTTGAGATGTTTATTTGTGTGTTACATAGTCTATCATGTTTACCGATCAGATCGTGAAATCAGTAGAGGAGGTGGTGTTGCTATCTTCTATAAAAAGTCCCTACTTCTAAAAATATCCAGGTTACCCAAGAGTTTGCTATTCCTGAGACCATCGTCTGTGAACTGTCCTTAAATATCACATTTCGGTTCTTACTATGTTACAGAGCCCCTGATTATGACATTGAACATGCAAACAAGCTAAATACACTACTAACATGGGCAACATCCTGCTTTTATCTTTCTTTGTGACTTTAATTTACCTCAAATTAACTAGACCCTTAACAAATGTACAACTGAACCCACACATGCAAACTTATACAATGCTGGGACGAGAACAACTAATAACCAACAACACTAGACTTAAAAACTGCCCCGATCTCATCTTCTGCAATAGTTTGAAATCAATTTATGGAATACAAATTAAAGAACCCTTTTCCAACAGTGAACGCAACATGATAGACTTTTGTCTCAATATACGTCCACACAAAAATCATTACAACAATGGAATCCCCAATTATAATTTCAAAAAATGCAACTATGATCTTATAAACATGATCTCTCATCTCTTGATTGGCAATCTCTATTCACTGGATGCAGTACTGTTGAAGACCATTACAACATATTTTTACTTGAAGTCAAAAGAGTCATCAAACTATATGTACCATTAACAACTCCCAAAACCAGAAAAAACAAATTACCCATAACAATAAGGAAGCTTCAATCCAAAAAGAAATCACTTTGACAGAAAAACAAATCTGGTCACATTGCCAACTTCAAAAGCTGATACAAAAATTTATGCCACCAGATAAAAACTGAATGCACCAATCACCACATTAAACAAGATGGTATCTCTGGACAAATGGTCAAAATTGGGAGCATCCTATCAAATTCTGTACCTGTCAGGAATGGTGTCCCCAAGGCAGTGTTCTAGGACCAACTCTCTTCATACTCTACATAAATGACCTCTGTGATCATATCAAGAGCCACTGTGTTCTCTTCGCTGATAATGTAAAGCTACTCAACACCACAGATAACACTGCTATCCTTCAAAAAGACCTTGACTATGTATCAGAATGGTCAAACAAATGGCAACTTCAAATCTCAACAAATAAATGCTCTGTCCCACATATTGGCAAAAAAAGAAAAATCAGAAAATAAAATACAGGCCGAATAGTCAAGACGTTGTTGATGATCCAAACTCTGTCAAGGATCTTGGAGTACTCATCTCTAATGATCTAAGTGCGAGAGGCCACTGTAACTACATAGCCAAAAAGGCGTTTAGAGTTGTTAACCTAATCCTACATAGCTTTTTCTCTGGTAGTATCACACTGCTAACTAGAACTTACAAAACATTTCCTCGACCAATACTCGAATACAGTTCATCAGTCTGGAACCCACATTACGAATCTGATATTAACACAGTTTAATTTATTTATTGTTTTAATTGATCAGTGTGATTTGAGTATTTAATGCAAATAGTGTGATTACTGATTAATATAAAAAAAATCAAGCTTAATGTAATTTAATTGATTAGTAAAATTAGTGATTCAGTGAATTTAATTGAACAGTGTATTTAACAATGAGTGTAATTAATTAATTAGGCTAATTTTTGCTTAGCATAATTACTTGGCTGGAGAGATTATTGTTATTGATTAATTGGTGTGATATTGGCTATATTGATTACCCAAAATTGTTTTATTAAGCAATTTAATCAACGTACTATCTCAACAAACCCACCATGCCAGTAAAAAAAAGCCGATACCAAAATTTATGCCACCAGATAAAAACGGAATAGACCAATTATCACATTAAACAAGAGGAAAACCTTCTACGCACCAATTTCACCCGCACTTTCTACAATTTTATAAACAATAAACTAAAAGACTCAAGGTCCATCCCACCCTGGAAAAGACCTAATGGTAAAGATTGCAATGATGACACTATTAAAGCCAACATCTTTAACACATTCTTTGGCTCAGTATTTGTAAACAGCAATGCATCATGCCCAGTATTTCCTAGTTGAACCACAGACAACTACAATGATCTAATATATACCGATTTTACAAAAGACAATGTTGAAAAAGCACTACGCAATCTAAAAACATTTCTATCTATTGGACCGGATGGAATATGTGCCTACTTTCTAAAAAAGTTATTCACTGCCATAGCCGAACCTCTAAGCATAATCTTTAAAAAATCTTTCAGGACCAGCTCCTTGCCAAAACTATGGTCATTAGCCACAGTCATCCTGACCTCCAAAAAGGGACACCCCAGCCTAGTTGAAAATTATAGATCAATCACTTTATGCTGCATCATCTGTAAAGTCATGGAATCAATTTTTAACCAATCCATTATGCTCCACTTAGTGATAAACAACCTACTCTCTAATAAACAATTTGGTTTCAGAAAAAAACTATCCTGTAATCTGCAACTCTTACATTGCAAAAACATATGGACTACAAAACTCGATCAGGGCAAAGGAATAGACGCAATCTACACAAACTTTTGTAAAGCCTTTTATTCAGTGGAACACAACAAACTACTCCTAAAACTAAAATCTTATGGTATCTCTGGACACCTGCATAACTGGATAGAAGCATTCCTGTCAAACAGACAACAAATGGTCAAAATTGGGAGCGTCCTATCAAATTCTGTACCTGTCAACAGTGGTGTCCCCCAAGGCAGTGTTCTGGGACCAACACTCTTCATACTCCACATAAATGATCTCTGTGATCATATCAAGAGCAACTGCGTTCTCTTCGCTGATGATGTAAAGCTATTCAACACCACAGACAATACTGCTACCCTTCAAAAAGACCTCGACAATGTATCAGAATGGTCAAACAAATGGCAACTTAAAATCTCAACAAATAAATGATCTATCCTACAAATTGGCAGAAAAAATCAGAAAATAAAATACAAGATAAATAGTCAAGACCTTGTTGAGGATCCAAATTTTGTCAAGGACCTTGGAGGAGTCATCGCTAATGATCTAAGTACTAGAGCCCACTGTAACTACATAGCCAAAAAGGCACTAAAAGTTGTTAATCTAAATCCTATGTAGCTTCTTCTCTGGTAATATCAAATGTATTAACTAGCCGCTGTTAATACATTTACAATCAGATATTTCAAGTCTTTACTATACATTTCAGGTAAAACTCCCAATAAGAATATCTCTGGTTTCAAATCTATATGGTTTTTTTGTCATTTTTTCCAACCACGTGTGGATTTTAGTCCAGTATTTTTTAGCATCAACACAGGTCCATCACATATGATAATATGAGTCAGGTGTCTGATGACATTTCCAACACTTTTCAGATTTATTCTTGAACATTCTTGCTATTCTTGTCGGGGGAAAGTGCCACCTGTAAAACTTCTTATACAAATTTTCTTTGTATGCTGTTGACATTGTCATCTTATAATTTTGAGACCACAACTTTTTTCATTTCTCTAGGTCAATCCCATATCCAAAATTCTTCCCACAAGCAATCATAGTTTCTTTAACTTGTTCTTCTTCTAATTTAATTTCTAATAAATATCCATACAATTTTTTAATCACCTTTTCATCAGCACCTGTCAAAATCTTATCTAAATCAGTCAATTTATCATAAAAACCTTCTATTTTAAAATCTTTATCATACCTTGAATGTATTTGCGCATAAGAAAACCAATTCATCTTTATACCTGGTTCCCCGAATTTTTGCATAGATTTAAATTCACCCTTTTCATTCAATATTTCACCATATCTAACTGTTTGTTCCTTTTTGTATATTATGGGATAAGAAAATGCTTCAATAGTCGATAACCAGACTGGAATTTTCAAATAACATTGTCTTTTAATCTTCTCCCAATTTAACCACAGAGACTCCCATATATAATGTCTTTTAAAGTACCCCTATGTTTTAGTTCCTTTATACAAATAAGCATGCCACCCCAAAAACAGATCATGTTCTTCCAATGTCAACAATCTAGTATTTCTTAATGTTATCCATTCCTTTACCCACATCAGTTTTGTAGCTTGATAGTACAACTCCCAATTCGGCAAGCCAAATCCTCCTCTTATTCTAGCGTCTTGCAAAAATGTTAACTTTATTCTCGCCTTCTAACCTTGCCATATATATTTCAACACAATTTTATTTAAATCTTCAAAATAACCTTTTCCAGGCCTAATTGGAATTGTTTGAAACAAATATAAAATTCTGGGTAATATATTCACTTTAATTATTGATATTCTCCCTATTAGTGACAGTTGTAAATTTTCCCATTTCGCCAGAGCTAGTGCTATCTGCTGCTTAAGTTTAATATAATTATTCTCTTTTAGTGTACTGCATCTTGCTGTCAGATATATCCCCAAGTACTTGATCTTATTCGTGTCCTGAATTTTCAATAGATCTGCCAGTTCTTCCTTTTGTCTTGAGAGCATGTTCTTTGTCAAGATCTTTCTCTTATCTTTATTTATTTTCAAGCCACCTTTCCATATGCCTCTATCTTTTCTATCAATGTTGATGCTTTTTCTAGTGGATCTTCTAAGATGAAAACCAAGTCATCTGCGAATGCTTGCAGTTTAAATTCTTCCTTTTTAATTTTCATCCTTTTTATATCTTTTTCTTTTCTAATATTTCTATTTAACACTTCCAAGGTTAACACAAACAACAAGGGGGATAGTGGGCTTCCTTGTCTTGTTCCTTTTCTTATATCAATATAGTCTGTCAATTCTCCCTTTATCATTACCTTTGCTGTTTGCTTATGATATATAGCTTCTATTGCTTGAGTAATTTTTTTAGTAAAACCCATCTGTTCCAGCAGTAACGACATGAATTGCCAATTCACATTATCAAATGCCTTCTGTACATCTAGAAATCTCAAAACCATTTGTTTTTCAGGATGAGCCTCATAGCATTCCAAAGTGTCCAAAATTACTCTCATATTGTCTTTAATTTGTCTCTTTGGCAGAAATCCATTTTGATCAGGATGAATAAAACTGTTTAAATATTTTTTAAGTCTTTCTGCCAATATTGTAGCAAAAATTTTATAATCTGCATTTAAGGCTAGGTCACACTGGCCGACAGATGCAAAACATATGCAAAAAGGACACAGCGGACGAGCAAAATTTCGGGGGTGGCTCCATCCGTTGTTATCTGCTTTCAAAAGTGCCCCAAATTTGCATAAACAGAACGGAAAACAACGGAAAGGAATGGACGTGGGTAGTACGTTGCGAGGATGGTAAGTGGATGTTCGCAGGAAGCCTAGCAGATGGAAGCAGATGGAAGCGGATGATACATCCGCAGGGCTTCCGGGGGAGAATAGCAAAGCAGACGCATAGCAGAAGGAGCGGATGCGTAGCAGATGACATGGATGCATCATGGACGCCTATAAGATGCATAGCAGATGCGTAGCGGATGCAAAGCAGTTGCTGCGCATGCAGGGAGGGTGAATTGCATCAGCTCCGTGGATATAAAAGGATGCAGCTCGCAAGCAGTCACCATTCAGAGGAAAGACCTGCTGCCAGAGACATCTTGAAAGAACACCATGGTTTGTCAGTCAGGGAAGAAGAGGAAGCCTGTGCCTACTCCTGCCAGCCCTGGCAAGAAGGACAGAACCACCATCCCACCCCCTGGCGCTGATGTGAAGCTGCTGGTGCTTCTGCTTCTGCTGCTGCTGGTGTTGCTGCTGCTGGTGCTTCTCCTGCTGGTGCTGGTGGTGCTTCTCCTGCTGCTGGTGCTGCTGGTGCTTCTCCTGCTGGTGCTGCTGCTGTTGGTGCTGCTGCTACTACTGCTACAGCTGCTGCTGTGGTGGACCAGCCCCAAGGCCCTCAAAGCCCTGCTGCTGAAGACCCTGAAGTCCCTGCCAGAGGGAGGAAGAGGCAAGGCAAGGAGAAGGGAGAGAGAAACTGTACACCCTTTCCGAGGACCATGAGGAGGACATGCTGGAATGGCTGAGGGAGAACGAGTACTTGTGGAAAAAGGGCACAGACTCGATCGCAACACCAAGAGAAAGCAGGCAGCATGGAGACACAAGGCAGACAGCCTGGGCTACACTTCAGATGTACTCCTGGGATGGTGGAAGCACGTGCACACCTGGTATGGCAAGCTGCACCTGAAGAAATCTGGGCAGGCCGCTGTCAAGCTCACTGACCGGGAGATGTATGTCATGGCCAAGTGCAACTTCCTGGAGGGTGAGGTCCGCCACCGAGGAGCAGCCCCTCTGTCAACCCTCTCCCTCAGACAGCCCACAGACAGCCACTCCTCTTCCAGCCAGGAGACAGTTACCATGTCCAGGCAGGTGTCTTTGGAGGGCCCCACGGCAGAGACCCCACCGACAGCCGCACTCCCCATGCCAGAGGACATGGAGGATCCCCTGTCTCAAATGGAGCAAGAAGAAGAAGCAGCCAGAGACCAACCCACCCCCACCCCCAGCTCCACTTCCACAGAAAGCAGGCAGAGAGGCAGACTGGAGGGCCAGAGCCACACTGTTCTGCTGGAGATCAGGGACACAATCAAAACCAGCACAGATCTTCTCTCTCAGCTGGTCCACAGCGATATACCATCCTCGAACTGCAAGCCCTTCATCACGTACATGAGCCAGACCCTCATGGACCTGCCCGAGGCCCAGTGCCAGGTGATGAAGGAGAGGATCACAGCTCTTCTGCAGTCGGTAAGGATAGTTGTGGGATGGGTAAGGATAGCTGTGGGATTGATAAACCTCCAGTGCAAGCATAGGGACTGTATGGTCCACCCTCCCAGCTGCCACACATATGGACTTTTTTTTATCAATAACAATTTATTCATTGATCAACACATTTCAAAATAAACAAAGCTCTTTATTAATTCCTTTGTTGACGGTCCACAAGCCTGTTCTGCAACACTGGTAGCAGGTGCGCATGAGATTGTGCAGGATGCAGCAAGATTCCACGATGCTCCTCGCAGTATGTGGCTCATGCTGCATGGTGGTGAGAAGTACCTGGAACCTGTTGGTCAGGATGCCAAAGGCGTTCTCCACCACCCATCTTGCCCTGGACAGCCTGTAGTTGAAGATCCTCTCTTTACGGGTGAGGTATCTTGCAGTGTACAGCTTCATGAGGTAGGTTCTGAGGGAGAAGGCATCATCACCCATGATGAAGTAGGGCACATCTTGTGTGTCGTTGGGTAGGGGGTATGGATCTGGAAAACCCATGATGAAGTTGCATTCCAGCCCCTCATTGAGGTCACTGGCATTGTATACCTGGCTATCTGAAGCTGACCCGTTGCCTGAAGCATTGATGTACATGAACTTGTAGTCAGCATCAACCATGGCAAAGAGGATGATACTGAAGAAGCCCTTGTAGTTGTGATAAGAGGACCCTGAGTTGGGTGGAGCTTTACAGGCCACGTGCTTCCCATCTATGGCTCCAACATTGTGGGGAAAGTTCCACCTCTGATACCACTCTTCTCCAACTTTCCCCCAGCCTTCTTCAGTGGTGGGGCACTGGAGGAGCTCCTCCACGTATTCTTTGATGATGGCCTGCACCACTTCTCTGACCACTTTGCTGATGGTGTTGTGTGGCACCCTCCAGGCATACTGCATGTTTCTGTATGGGGTTGCAGAGGCCAGGTGGCGCAGAGTCAGTGCCACCTTCAGTCCAGGGTCCAGGCTGGGATGGAAGTTGATGCTCGGCTTGGTCAACCTGGGTCTCAGATGCTCAACAAGTTCGTCAAACATGACTGGTGGCATCCTCATGAAATGCTGGAATGCACGAGTGTCTTCATTCTTCCGCTCCACCAACAGCTTATCATACAGTCCAAACTCCATTCTTCTCCCGATCCATGCTCAGATCCACACAGCTCTTGGATGTCTCCTTCTTCTCCATGTGTAGAAAAGGTGAAACAGTCTGAAGAGGGCTTGGTTCTGGTGTTGAATGATGACAGCTACCATAAGGAGTGTGTGATGATCCACGGTGGACATGACTGGATGATGTGGAAGAGCAAGACCAGGGGTGAAGAGGTCTGTACACCACGGCTGCTGGACTGATAGTGAGATCCAGGTGATTTCCTCCCCCTTTTTATAGGAAATATTGGTTTTCTGCTTGGTGTCCTTCCACATACTCTAGGCATACTCCAGACATCCTAAATATCCGAGATATGTCCCATATACAAACATTTTCTCCGTTGTAATGCTTTATATACGAGATGCATCCGCTTACATCCTTTCTATTTCCATGCTACTAACGCTGTGTGGATGTTCCATGTACCTTTCACTTCCTTCCTCTTTCCATTTTCAGCTGCTGCAGATGTGAGTTGCGGGGATGCCCAGAGGATGCCGAGAGGATACAGCGGACGTGTAATGGATGACAACAGACGTAGAACGTTTGTTGCCCGTATGTGTCATGGATCTACATCGTACGTGGTGGAAAGTTCATCCGCTCAAAAAGTTTTGTGCAGCTCAAAACTTTTTGGGCGGATTAAATAGCAGTAGACGGATGTTTGACGGGTAGAGCATATGAAACACATATGCAGTGAGTACATAATGGATGCATCGCGTTTTCAAACGGATGGCAAGGTTTTTTGTCCGTTTTACATCCTCTTTGCATCCGTTGGTGCAGTGGGACATGGGCTTTAATAAAGAAATAGGTCTATAATTCTTAATTTGTAATGGATCGGCCTCCTCTTTTAGAATAAGTGTAATATAAGCTTCTAACCATGTTTTAGGTATTATCTTCTTTAGCATAACTTCATTCATAACTTCTAACAATGGAAGGTGCAACGATTCTTGTAATGTTTTATAAAATTCTGCCGGAAGTCCATCTGAACCTGGCGCCTTTCCATTATTTTGCTTCTTGAGTGCCTCAGATAGCTCCATCATTGTTATATTGCTTTCTAACATTGTTTCAATCTCTTTAAGGCCCTGTCACACTGCCCAACGGATGCAAAACGGACACAACGGACAAGAAAAATGTTCCATCCGTTGTTATCCACTCTCAGAAGGGGCAAAAATTTACATAACCGGAGCAGATAACACAGACTTGGGGAGGACGCAGGGCGGATGGAAAGCGGATGCAGAACAGAAGCCCAGAGGATGGGAGCGGATGGGAGCGGATGGCACATCCGCTAGGCTTCCAGGGGACCTCAGCAAAGTGCATGCGGAACGGATACAGTGGATGCAGAGCGGATGCACAGCAGATGAAGCAGATGCAGAGCAGATGCACAGCGGAAGCCTAGCGGATGCCGAGCGTTAATTGCGCATGCGGGGAGGATGCATTGCGTCAGCCCCGTGGATATAACGGAAGCAGCTTGGAAGCAGGTCGTCATTCAGAGGAAAGACCTGCTGCCAGACACATCGACTGCCTTGCCTGTCCTGCCTGCCTGCCAGCCTTGCTGCCTGCCTGCCAGCCTTGCTGCCTGCCTGCCTGCCAGCCTTGCTGCCAGCCAGTCTGCCTGCCAGCCTTGGTGCCTGCCTGCCTTGGTTCATGCCTGCCTGCCAACCTTGGTACCTGTCTGCCTGCAAGCCTTCCTTCCATCCTTGGTGCCAGCTTTCCTGCCAGCCTTGGTGCCTGCCTGCCTGCCAGCCTTCCTGCCAGCCCTGGTTCCTGCCAGTCTCCCTGCCAGCCAGCAACCCCACAACCATGCAGAAGCACAACAAGCCTCAGCCATCTGCTGCCAGCCCCTGCAAGAGGGACAGGGCTACCATCCCGCCCTCTGGCCTTCACTCTGGTTCTGCTGGGGCTTCTGCAGCACGGGCTCACTCTTCTGGGGCTGGGGCTTCTGCTGCTTCTGCTTCTGGAGGAGCTGATGACAAGCACTCCAGCACCAGCCACCTCCACAGCACCTGCACCCTTCACCCCTGAGACTGAGCGACCAAGAGGAGTGCCAGATACTCATTTTTATCTTATAGCTTGTTGTTAATAAAATCTATTTTTGATTCACACACTTGCTTCATTTCTTTTTTTTAAATAAAGTCTTGCTGGAAACTTTTAGAAATGGTTTAAGCCTTTGCATGCTTGTGGGATGGGTTAAGATAGCAGTGGGATGGGCAGGGATACCTTTGGGATGGGTGATAGCTGTGGGATAGATAAACCTCCAGGGCAAGCATAGTGGGACTGTATGGTCCACCCTCCCAGGTGCCACACCTATGGCCCTTTATTATCAATAACAATGTAATCAATCATCCACACATGTCAACATAAACACAACTCTTTATTAAATGCCCTGTTCATTGTAGGCCCACCCAACATACATGGCCCAATCTCATCCGTGTGATGAGACAGCCTGAAGGTAGCATCTATTAATCATCTACCATCCTGTCTTGCCACACCACTGCTCCAGCTGGGGAGTTGCACCAGTGTTTCAGGAGGTTGTGCTGCTTCTTCCCTTCACATGAGGCTCTGTTGGGGCCTTGCACATCCTCAGTGTCTATCAGGTTTCGCCCTTGCCTCCATTCCCCAGGCTCCATGTCCCCATTGGCTTGTTGGAGGTCCACGAGCCTGTTCTGCAAGACTGGGTAGCGGGTGCGCATGAGATTGTGCAGGATGCAGCAAGCTTCCATGATCCTCCTCACGGTCTCTGGGCGATGCTGCATGGTGGTGAGAAGTACCTGGAACCTGTTGGCCAGGATGCCAAAGGCGTTCTCCACCACCCGCCTTGCCCTGGACAGCCTGTAGTTGAAGATTCTCTCTTCACGAGTGAGGAGTCTGGAAGCGTAGGGCTTCATAAGGTAGGTTGTGAGGGAGAAGTCGTCATCCCCCATGATGAAGTAGGGCACATCTTGTGTGTCGTTGGGCAGGGGGTCTGGATCTGGGAAGCCCATGATGAGGTTGCATTCAGCCGTTGCCTGAAGCATCGATGTACATGAACTTGTAGTCAGCATCGACCATGGCGAAGAGGATGATGCTGATGAAGCCCTTGTAATTGAAATAAGTGGACCCCAACTTGGCTGGAGCTTTGCAGGCCACGTGCTTGCCATCTATGGCTCCAACAGTGTGGGGGAAGTTCCACTTCTGATACCACTGCTCTGCAACTTTCTTCCATCCTTCTTCAGTGGAGGGGCACTGGAGGAGCTCCTCCTTGTATTCTTCGATGATGGCCTGCACCACTTCTCTGACCACAATGCTGATGGTGTTGTGTGGCACCCTCCAGGCGTATTGCATGCTCCTGTACGTGGTCCCAGAGGCCAGGTGGCGCAGAGTCAGAGCCACCTTCAGCCCAGGGTCCAGGCTGGGCCGGAAGTTGGTGTTTGCCTTGGTCAACCTGGGTGTCAGCCGCTGCACAACTTTGTCAAACATGGCTGGAGGCATCCTCATGAAGTTCTGGAACGCCCGAGTGTCTTCGCTCCTGAGCTCCACCATCAGCTTGTTGTACAGTCCATCCTCTGCTCTTCTGGCGAACCATCTTTGTACCCAGAAGCTTCTTGGCTTCCTCTTTTTCTTCCCGTAGTAGAGTTCACAGGGCCTGTAGATGGCTTCGCACTGTTGCAGAAGGATGGTGGCTGCCAAAAGGACTGTGTTACGATCCACGGTGGACATGACTGGATGCTGTGGAAGAGCAAGAGGCAGATGAAGGCTGGAGAGGTCCGCACCGCAGGGCTGCTGTTCTGAAAGTGAGAACTTTCCCTTTTTATAGGCAGTATAGGTGTCCCTTTGCATCCTCTAGGCATCCTCTAGGCAACCTGTAGACATCCTTAATATCCGAGATAGGTCCCCTCTGCGGATGTTTTTTCCATTTTAAATGCTTTGTTTCCGTGCTACATCCGTTCTGCATCCGTTCTGCATCCGTTCTGCGTCCGTTCTGCTT
>BLBF01000019.1:3383402-3416565 GCA_015471245.1 Laticauda colubrina | reverse complement strand
CTTGTCTTGAGCTAGTTCAGGGCTCGCTCACCCCGAGGAGAAAACGCGTGTCATGTCTTTCCTCAAACCCATTCGGCAGTTCGTGGGGAGCCCTCCGGGAGAGCGACGCCTCATAATTATTGATTGGATTAAGGTTAAGAAGAACCTGAAGAATTTTTTTCTCCTTTTCTTTTTATTATTATTGGGCTCTTCTCTCTACCATTTTTATTTTTCATTTTGAATTGTAATTGGCTATTCCATAATTGGATTAGGGTTTAGAAGAACCTGAAAATCTCAAATTGTTTAAAATGAATAGAAAGTTTATAGCTTCTGGCTCCTGAACTTCTACTTTCGCCTCCCCACCATCTGGAGGACAACGTCAAATTCAGACAATGTTAAAGCAAGACAAAGATCAACAAAGAGTGACTCTACAGATGATTATGCAAGGAATCCAAGACCTTAAAATAAAATCAGACACCATTGAAAAGAGCATAGAAAATATTGAGCAAAGAACAGAGAATATTGAACAAAGAACAGGGAAAACTGATGAAAAAGTGGAGAATATTCAACAAATGATGGTGAAGTATGATGAGAGATTCCAAAAAATTGAAGAAGAAGATAAACAAAGATACAAGAATATTGGAGATATTGATAGCAGATTAACAGTGGTTGAACAAGATAAAAGTGGGATGCTGAAATGGGAGATGGACAGATCAGAATTCTATCTCAGATTTCAAAACATAGAGGAAGAAAAAGGACAAAATCTAGCTGAGATAATGATAGAAATATTGGCTGAAGCTTTGGAAATAACAGAAGAGAAGATGATGGATGGAGTAGATGAGGTATACTGAGTTTTTACAAGATATGCGATGAGAAATAACCTACCAAGAGAAGTTCATATCAGATTTATAAAGAAAGCCATTAAAATGCAAATACTGCAAGTGGCAAGAGAGAAAACATTGAAATATAAAGATAAGGAGATTGTGGTTTTGAAACAAGTACCCAGAAGAGTGAGAGAGTTGAGAAGACAATATCGACTTTTGACTAAAATCCTACTTTAAAAAGAGATGAATTATAGATGGCTAATCCCAGAAGGGTTAATGTTTACATGGCAAGAACAAAGACATAGAATTGACTCAATTGAGAAAGCATTATTCTATGCAGAATTTTTTGGAAGGAGAGAGGAGGAGGCAGAAAAAGAGATTTCACTAATTGAATTCCAAAATGACCAAATGGAGATTGAAAAAGAAGAAGGCGCAGTAGGTGGATCGGTGGAGATTACAGAACAACGGGAACCAAGATCTACGAGAGCTGCCAAACCTAATTATAAAGCATAATCATGGAAGAGAAAAAACTGATTACAATGAATATAAATGGACTTAATTCAGCTGTTAAAAGAAGGAAAATTTTTCACAAATTAGAGAAACTAAAATTTGATATAATTTGTCTACAAGAAGTACATATCAAAAAACAATGTGAACAATTGTTGATACAGCCAAAATTTGGGAAAATATTTACTTCTTTGACTCAATGTAAGAAAAGAGGAGTGGTTTTATACATTAAAGAGACCATCTTAGCAAAACTGATTTATACTGAAGAAGATGGAAGAGTATTAATGGTGGAAATAATCGATAATAATATGAAAACACTCTTGATTGCAATTTATGCTCCGAATGATAAACAAGAAGAATTTTATAAAAAATTACATATGAAAATAATTGAACTGGACTATGTCAACATAGTTATGATGGGAGATTTCAGTGGAATTGTAGACAATAAACTGAACTATATATCAACAACAACAACAAAGCAAAATAAAAAGACTCTCCCCAAATCCTTTTTTAAAATGATAGATGAAATAAACTTAAAAGATATACGGAGAGAAAGAAATTTTAAAACCAAACAATACACTTTTTACTCAAATAGACATTTATCATGGTCCAAAATAGATATGATTTGGACTTCAACAGAACTAATATCTAATATTCAAGAAAAACTATCAAAACAAGTACTTGGGCAGATCACAATCCAGTGACAATTAAATGGAAAGGACAAAAAAGAAGATTGAGATGGACGTTAAATAATACTATTCTAAAGGAGAAGGATTTTATACAGCAGATGGAGAAAGAATTAGCTTTTTTCTTTAGAGAAAATAAAAAAGAAGACACTTCAATCCAGAATGTATAGGACACAATGAAGGCAGATGCTAGAGGCTTGATAATAGACTACACAAGGAAAAGGAATATCAGGAAAAGGCAAGCCACGGACGCTTTAGAAGATGAATTAAAATTAGAAGTGCTAAACAGAATTATTTTGAGGATGCAAACAAACCAGGTAGATGGTTAGCATACAAATTGAGAAAGGAAAAAGAATCAAGGAAAATACCGCAGTTAATAGATGGTCAATGTCAAGTTCGCCACGGCAATACAGAGAAGAAGGAAATCATTTGAGACTTTTATGGGAAATTATATGAGCAAGAGAATATTGAGAAGAAAAGAGTTAAACAGTATTTACAGAATGCTAATTTACCTTAGATACCTAAAGAGATTGAAAAATGTTAGAAAGCAATATAACCACGATAGAGTTAACTGAAGCACTTAAGAAACAAAATAATGGGAAGGCACCAGGCCCAGATGGACTTCCGGCATAATTTTACAAAACATTACAAGAATCGCTGAACCTTCCATTCCTAGAAGTCATGAATGAAGTTATGTTAAAGAAGATACCTAAAACATGGTTAGAAGCCTACATTACACTTATTCCAAAAGAAGAGATTGATCTATTACAAATTAAGAATTATAGACCCATCTCTTTATTTAATGCAGATTATAACATTTTCGCGTCAATATTGGCAAAGAGACTAAAAAAATATTTAAATAATTTTATTCATCCTGACCAAAATGGATTTCTGTCAAAGAGACAAATTAAAGAGAATATGAGAGTAATATTGGACACTTTGGAATATTATGAGGCACACCCTGAAAAACAAATGGCTTTGATATTTTTAGATGCACAAAAGGCATTTGTTAATGTGAACTGGAGATTCATGTTATTATTATTGGAACAGATGGGCTTCGCCAGAAAATTTATTCAAGCAATACAAGCCATATATAATAAGCAAATGGCAAAGGTAATGATAAAGAATTAACAGACTCTATCAATATAAGAAAAGGTACATGACAAGGTTGCCCACTATCACCTTTGCTATTTATACTAACTTTGGAAGTATTAAATAGAAACATTAAACCCATGTCACACTGCCCAACGGATGCAAAAAGGACACAGCGGACGAGCAAAATGTTCCATCCGTTGCTATCCGCTCTCAAAAGGGGCAAAAAATTTGCATAACCGGAGCGGATAACATGGACGCGGGGAGGACGCAGGGCGGATGCAAAGCGGATGCGGAATGGAAGTCCAGCGGATGGAAGCGGATGGGAGCGGATGGCATGTCCGCTAGGCTTCCGGGGGACCTCAGCAAAGCGGATGCGGAACGGATACAGTGGATGCAGAGCGGACACCGAACGGATGAAGCGGATGCACAGCGGATGCACAGCGGAAGCCTAATGGATGCCTGGCATTAATTGCGCATGTGGGGAGGATGCATTGTGTCAGCCCCGCGGATATAACGGAAGCAGCTCGGAAGCAGGTCGCCATTCAAAGGAAAGACCTGCTGCCAGACGGATTGGCTGCCTTGCCTGCCCTGCCTGCATGTCTACCTGCCAGCCTTGCTGCCAGCCTTGCTACCAGCCTTGCTGCCAGCCTCCCTGCCAGCCTTGCTGCCAGCCTTGCTGCCAGCCTCCCTGCCAGCCTTGCTGCCAGCCTCCCTGCCAGCCTTGCTGTCAGCCTGCCTACAAGCCTTTCTGCTAGCCAGTCTGCCTGCCAGCCTTGCTGCCTGCCTTCCTGCCAGCCTTGGTTCATATCTGCCTGCCAGCCTTGGTGCCTGCCTTGGTGCCTGCCTTGGTGCCAGCCTTCCTGCCAGCCTTGGTGCCTCCTTCCCTGCCAGCCTTGGTGCCTGCCTTGGTGCCAGCCTTCCTGCCAGCCTTGGTGCCTGCCTGCCTGCCTTTCTGCCAGCCTTCCTGCCAGCCTTGGTGCCTGCCTCCCTGCCAGCCTTCCTGCCAGCCTTGGTTCCTGCCAGCCTCCCTGCCAGCCAGCAACCCCACAACCATGCAGAAGCACAGCAAGCCTCAGCCATCTGCTGCCAGCCCTGGCAAGAGGGCTACCATCCAGCTCCCTGGCCCTCACTCTGGTTCTGCTGGGGCTTCTGCAGCATGGGCTTGCTCTTCTGGGGCTGGAGCTTCTGCTGCTTCTGCTTCTGGAGGAGCTGATGACAAGCACTCCAGCACCAGCCACCTCCACAGCACCTGCACCCTTCACCCCTGAGACTGAGTGACCAAGAAGAGTTCCAGAGACTCATTTTTGTCTTATAGCTTGTTGTTAATAAAGTCTATTTTTGATTCACACACTTACATCATTTCTTTTTTTTTTTTTAATAAAGTCTTGCTGGAAACTTTTAGAAATAGTTTAAGCCTTTGCATGCTTGTGGGATGGGTTAAGATAGCTGTGGGATGGGCAGGGATACCTGTGGGATGGGTAATAGCTGTAGGATAGATAAACCTCCAGTGCAAGCATAGTGGGACTGTATGGTCCAGCCTCCCAGGTGCCACACCTACGGCCCTTTATTATCAATAATAATGTAATAATTATCCACACATTTGAACAGAAACACACCTCTTTATTAAACGCCCTGTTCATTGTAGGCCAACCAAACATACATGGCCCAATCTCATCCGTGTGATGAGACAGGCTGAAGGAAGCACCCATTAAGCATTTACCATCCTGTCTTGCCACTCCACTGCTCCAGCTGGGGAGTTGCACCATTGTCTCAGGAGGTTGCGCTGCTTCTTCACTTCATGTGAGGCTCTGTTGGGGCCTTGCACATCCTCAGTGTCGATCAGGTTTCACCCTTGCCTCCATTCCCCAGGCTCCATGTCCCCATTGCCTTGCTGGAGGTCCACGAGCCTGTTGTGCAAGACTGGGTAGTGGGTGCGCATGAGATTGTGCAGGATGCAGCAAGCTTCCATGATCCTCCTCACGATCTCTGGGCAATGCTGCATGGTGGTGAGAAGTACCTGGAACCTGTTGGCCAGGATGCCAAAGGCGTTCTCCACCACCCGCCTTGCCCTGGACAGCCTGTAGTTGAAGATCCTCTCTTCACGGGTGAGGAGTCTGGAAGTGTAGGGCTTCATAAGGTAGGTTGTGAGGGAGAAGGCGTCATCCCCCACGATGAAATAGGGCACATCTTGTGTGTCGTTGGGCAGGGGGTCTGGATCTGGGAAGCCCACGATGAGGTTGCATTCCAGCTCCTCCTTGAGGTGACTGGCGTTGTATACCTGGGCATCTGAAGATGAGCCGTTGCCTGAAGCATCGATGTACATGAGCTTGTAGTCAGCATCGACCATGGCGAAGAGGATGATGCTGAAGAAGCCCTTGAAGTTGAAATAAGTGGACCCTGACTTGGCTGGAGATTTGCAGGCCACGTGCTTGCCATCTCCTCCTTGTATTCTTCGATGATGGCCTGCACCACTTCTCTGACCACAATGCTGATGGTGTTGGATGGCACCCCCCAGCTGTACTGCATGCTCCTGTAGGAGGTCCCTGAGGCCAGGTGGCGCAGACTGAGTGCCACCTTGAGCCCAGGTTCCAGGCTGGGCCGGAAGTTGGTGTTTGCCTTGGTCAACCTGGGTGTTATCCACTGCACAACTTCGTCAAACATGGCTGGAGGCATCCTCATGAAGTTCTGGAACGCCCGAGTGTCTTCGTTCCTGAGCTCCACCATCACCTTGTTGTACTGTCCGTCCTCTGCTCTTCTGGCAAACCATCTTCGGATCCAGACTCTTTTTGGGTGGCTCCTTTTCTTCTCACAGTAGTGTTCACAGAGCCTGCAGATGGCTTCGTACTGTTGCAGAATGATGGTGGCTGCCGAAAGGACTTTGTTACAATCCACAGTGGACATGACTGGATGTTGTGGAAGAGGAAGAGTCAGATGAAGGCTGCAGAGGTCTGCACCGCTGGGCTGCTGTTCTGAAAGTGCGATGCAGGTGAGTTGCTCCCCCTTTTTATAGGCAGTATAGGTTTTCCGCTAGGCATCCTCTAGGCATCCTCTAGACATCCTTAATATCCGAGATAGGTCCCCTCTGCGCATGTTTTTTCCGTTTTAAATGCTTTGTTTCTGTGCTGCATCCGTTCTGCATCCATTCTGCATCTGTTCTGCGTCCGTTCTGCTTCCTCCCTGCGTCCGGGCGGATGGAGTTCCGCGGATGCGTAGCGGACGCCTAGCGGATATAGCGGATGCGTAACGGATGTGTAACGGATGCATAATGGATGCGTAACGGATGCGTAGCGGATGCAGAACGGACGAATTGGATACATTTTCTGTGCAAAAGTTTTGGGCAGCCCAAAACTTTTGGAGCGGATGAAACGTCCATAAACGGATGCTGGATGGATAGAGAGGAAGCCAAACGGAGGCAGTGAGTACATCGCGTTTTCGAACAGATGGCAAGGTTTTTTGTCCGTTTTACATCCTCTTTGCATCCATTGGTTCAGTGTGACATGGGCTTTAGAGATGAAAAGAGTATAAAAGGAATGAAAATTAAAAAGAAAGAATTTAAATTACAAGCTTTTGCAGATGACTTGGCCTTTATTTTAGAAGATCCTCTAGAAACAGCACCAAAACTATTGAAAAAGATAGAGGCATATGGCAAGATGGCCGGCTTGAAAATAAACAAAGATAAGACAAATAAGATGAAGTATTTGGGGATACATTTGACAGCAAGATGTAGTACACTAAAAGAGAACCACTACACTAAACTTAAACAACAGATAGCACTAGATTTGATGAAATGGGAGAACCTATAATTGTCACTAATAGAGAGAATTTCAACAATCAAAATGAATATTTTACCCAGAATTTTATATTTGTTTCAAACAATACCAATTAGGCTTGGAAAGGACTACTTTGAAGATTTAAACAAAATTGTGTTGAAATATATATGGCAAGGTAAGAAATAAAGTTAAATAAAGTTAAAACCTTTTTTAACTTTAACGAGAATAAAGTTAAAACATTTACAAGATGCTAGAATTAGAGGAGGATTTGGTCTGCCGAATTGGGAGTTGTACTACCAAGCTACAAACTTGACATCGGCTAAGGAATGGATAACATTAAGAAATACTAGATTGTTGATATTAGAAGGACACGATTTGTTGTTGGGGTGGCATGTCTTTTTATGGTATAATGGAACTAAAATACAGGGTTATTTTAGAAGACACCATATATGGGAGTCTCTGTGGTTAAATTGGGAGAAGATTAAAAGACAATGTTATTTGAAAATTCCAGTCTGGTTATCGACTATTGAAACATTTTTTTATCCTATAACATATAAGGAGGAACAAACAGTTAGATATGGGGAAATTTTGAATGAAACGGGTGAACTTAAATCTATGCAAAAACTATAGGAACAAGGTATAAAGATGAATTGGTTTTCTTATGCGCAAATACATTCAAGGTATGAAAAAGATTTTAAAACAGAAGGTTTCTCGAATAAATTGATTGATTTAGATAAGATTTTGACCGGTGCTGATGAAAAGGTGATTAAAAAACTGTATGAATATTTATTAGAAATTAAACTAGAAGAAGAACAAGTTAAAGAAACAATGATTGCTTGGGGGAAGAATTTTGGATATGGGATTGATCTAGAGAAATGGCAAAAATTGTGGTCTCAAAATTATAAAATGACAATGTCAACAGCATTTAAAGAAAATTTGGCTCTGGAAGTGGAACCCCCAAGTGGATTGGAGGAGGGGATTATTACGCATATGCACTGACCAACCCCCAGAAGGGAAGGGACAAACTCAACCAGACTCTCAGCTTGGGGGGGAGGAGAGGATCCCTGAAGAATATTGGGATTTAAAGGAGGTTTTTAGTGAAAAGGCATCGAACAAGTTTCCCCTCATTGTCCAACAGATTGCAGTATCGAGATTCTACCAGGAGTGAAACTCCTTAAGCCTAAACTGTACTCGACACCATGGGGGCGAGAAGAACTGCTGTTGTTAATCAATAAAAACCTTGACAAGGTTTCATCCAATCTGCTAGGCCTCGAGTGGCAGCCCCAGTGTTATTTCGAGAAAAGAAAGATGGCTGTCTTCATTTGTGTGTTGATTATAGAAACATAAATGGCATTTCTATGGAGAATGTGTACCCACTCCCCTTAATAAAGGACATGTTGGCTCACCTGGCCAAAGGGAAAATTTTCAGAAAACTTAACTTGAGAGAAGTCTACAACCGAGTTCAATTTAAGGAGATGAATAGAAAACTGTGTTCAATTGCCCACTGGGATGTTTCCAATTCAACGTTCTCCCATTTGGCCTACAGGGGGTGCCTGCTGTATGTATGTAACTGATAAATGAGGTTTTGCATGAACATTTGTACAAGGGTGTACTGGTTTACCTTGATGATATCCTTATCTACAACAAGACTCTCAAGGAGCACTTGAAATTAGTACTGTGAGTTTTGAAAAAACTTCAGGCAGCCAAATTGTACGCAAAATTGTCCAAATGTTTCACCAAAGAAAATTGACTATTTAGGCTACCGCATATCACATGACAGCATAGAAATGGATCAGGGGAAAGTCCAGGGCATTTTGGAATGGGCCCCTCTTCGCACCAGAAACCAATTGCAAAATTTCCTGGGATTTGCTAATTTTTATTGTCAGTTTATCCTAGCATTTTCTCAAGGGGGTAAAACATCCTTTTGAGGTCTGGCCGGATCATAAAAACTTAGAGGCACTAAAAATATCTTGAAAATTGTCACCTAAGCAAGTCTGCTAGGCACAATACTTTAAACAGTTTAATTTTTCATTGAAGTACCTTCGGAGGGGGGGAAAGAACTTCATGACAGATGCGCTGTCTAGATTACCCCAATATAATAGTGTCCACCTGGAAATGATCCGTCCCATTGTCCTGACAAAACAATTGGTGGCTCCGATGGTTATTAGAGCCCAGAAAAGGGAGATGATCTCTCAAAAGATTTGTCTGCACAGTTAAAGAAAGTTTCAAATCTAGATGATTAGTTCCTGACCCACTCAAATGACTGTATGATTAGAGATGGCTTGGCATGGGGGGGGGGGACAAATTATATGTACCAGCTAGCTTGAGGGCCCCCATTTTAAAACAAGCTCACAATTCAAAAGCTGCTGCACATTTTTGATTCATGAAAACCCTATATTTAGTCACACAACAATTCTGGTGGTCTACTTTAAAGAGTGACATTGAAGCTTACATGGCTAGTTGTCCTATTTGTACTTCAGCCAAATGGCCACTGGTAAACTGGCTGGCTTATTACTGAATGTAGCCAAGATGACTAATCTATGGAAGAAAATTTCTATGGACTTTATAGTGGAATTGCCTGAAAGTGTGGGAAATACAATTATTTGGGTGGTAATGGACTTGTTTTCCAAGCAGGTACATTTCATACCTTGTGCAAAAGTCTCATATGCAAAAACCTTAGCTAAACTGTTTATTTTACATGTCTATAGGTTACATGGTGTTCCTGAATGGATAATTTCAGATAGGGGTGTCCAATTCACTTTGAATTTTTGGAAAGAATTCTGAAATTATTGGGTCCCACCCAGAGCTTGAGCTTCACCCACCACCCACAAACCAATGGGGCTTGTGAGAGAACTAACTTGGCATTGGAACAATACTTTAGATGCTATATAAATTATCAACAAGATGATTGGTCTAACCTCTTGCCTTTTGCAGACATGGCGTATAACAATTTGGTTCACAGTAGTACTGGTTTTACCCCACTTAAAGTAGCTTCGGGGGAAGACTTTGTACCCATACCCGAACTTCCACAAGAGAAACCCAATGTTCCATCATTAACTGAGTGGATAACCCAACTCCAGCTTACCTGGCCGGTTACCTGTAAAGCATTAGATGATGCTCATCAAGCTCATAAGAAACAAGCTGATAAAAAGAGAGCTCCACAAAAACAATATCAAGTGTGGGACAATGTCTTCTTGTTCACTAGGTATTTACAAACCACAAAAGTCTAAAAAATTGGGAAATAAATATGTTGGCCCTTTTCCAATTGAACTAATAGTGAATCCTGTGGCGGTACAACTACAATTACCTAAGACCCTTAGATGGATTCATCCTGTTTTTCATATCAGTTTATTGAAACTTGAACATACCTCCAATTTGTGACCTGCTCAGGTCGACCTTTTTTGATTGAGGGCGAACAACATTTTGAAGTTAAAGAAATTTTGGACTCAAGGAAACAAAGGGGACGACTCCAATATTTGGTTGTTTGGAAACATTTTCTTCCTTCTCAATCAGAATGGGTAAATGAACAAAATGTCTGAGCCCCTAGGCTCATACAGGCATTTCGTGTGAAATATCCTGACAAACCTTACACTTTTATATTGCTTGTCAAATGTATATTATCCTTTTATCTTGAATTTGGTTCCTTTTCCAGGGCTAATGCCTTTTTTGCAGGAGGGCCAAATATCAGCACTCGAGGCTCCTTTCCTTTGTCTCGCATCTTTTTAGCTGGTAACACCATGGTAACGGAGGGGAGAGTGAAATAATTGGGCATTGTGGGAGTGGGAAACATGCTGAAGGTTTTAGAGAATGAACTGTATAACTTGGGGAAAACTTTATTGTTTATGCTTACTTGCTTGCTTACTGTGCAGCTACAGCTCTTTATCAAACCAGGTCATCATCTGACACAAAAGTAATTAGAATCTGTTTGCCTTGCTCCTAGCCTGACATCTTGATTGGTACATAATACTGACTCTCATATATTTTAAATATATTTCAAATATTGATTCTAGAAATATCTGGCTGACCACACTCTAAAACAAACTACTAACTTAAGTAATATATGCTTGGCCTGAACCAGCAAGGCTATTTCATTGGTTTTACTCTTTCTGGATGTGTTGGCCAGATAGCTTAATGATAAGACCACCCTTTCAAACATAGACTTCTATAAATAGAGCAACGACCTAATTCTTTTTTGCTACTTTTTTTACTCAGACTGCTTTCTGATACAGATGAGTGATATGATTTGACAATTTGTATCAATATGTTCTAGGTTGTCTTGAATTTAACAGGGTAATTTGGTATTCATAGGTCTTGATTTGCTTTCAGATAATTGAATTGAATTGAAGACCCTATCACTGAATTGGCAGGGTATGTTTACATGCTGTTCACTAGCTTAAATATATTTCTGGCAATTAATTATTAGCAGTTAAATGATGCCTTTTATTGGCTTCTGATGATTTTTGAATATTTAGTTTGTATTTTCCTGTGTTTTCCCAGAGAAGATAGGAATATCTTCCCAATGCCTCTGAATTTTTTAACAGTTTTCACTATCACTGACTGTGATATTCTTCTGAATTATTTGTCAATGGTAAAACTTATGATGTTTTCTTCAGTGTTTTTAATGCTACCCAAATGAGATTTTTAGAATGGAAATTTCAGAATGAAAACTCTGGTAAAAGGAGTTTCTCCTTCACACAATGCATTCAAGTATAAGCTAGTGAGAATGATGATGATGCCTTAATTTAGTTCTTTAATGTATCTATGTGCAGGAGCACTTACTGTACCATGGTATATCTAAAGGTTCTACTCTACCGCAGTCCTCAATATTTATTATCAATTCTTAAAGAATAGTGTCATGTCCCTGGTGGAGACTGAGGGAGAGGAGGAATAGCCAACAGAGAGTGGAAATGTGGCTCCAGAGGTGGTGGAGGAGGCTGGGGAAGGGAAGAGACCATCTGAGCAGTCAGAAGAGGACCCAGGCCTATCCCCTATCCATCCTAAGGCATACAGGAAAGAGAGGATCAGGGTAAAACACAGTCTACTCAGGAGGAGAGGGCCATGATCCTCTTAATGGGTTGCAGGTGTGAGATTTGCATAAGAGTTTGGACCTGCGTGCTAAAAAACACTGGAGACAAACTAGTGTTTTATTCCTAAAGAAAGTTTATCTTGGTTGGCATTCTTCCAATGGATTGTCCCTGGTTATCTTCCTGAAGTTGGCAATTATCATCTGGTCTGTCGTGGAACTTTATTCAATGCGGTTTGCTTTTGGTTTTTCCTTCATTATTGGCTCTTTGAATTTGAACTGTGTTTCTTTCCTTTGAAATATTATTTTGAAAATAGTTTATTCCTCCACTGTGAACAATTAAACAGTGAAGCCAAGTTGAAGGTATTAAAGGACTTCTAGTTAAGTTTTGGGTTTTGTTATATTTGTGATATACTCTGGGTCATCACAAAGAGGATAGAACATACGCTCATGAAACATGAAGATGTTGAAGATATGGCTGAGAACACAAACTCAATGTTTGGAAAGATATTAATAAATAAAATGGCTGTTCAATGGTGAGAAAAGTAAGATTCTTGTGGCACAGTGGTGAGAATGGAGTACTGCAGGTTACTTCTGCTGACTGTCAGCTGCCTGCAATTTGGCAATTTGAATCTCACCAAGCTCAAGGTTGACTCAACCTTCCATCCTTCTGAGGTGGATAAAATGAGGACCCAGATTGTTAGGGGCAATATGCTAACTCTGTAAACCACTTAGAGAGGTCTGGAAAAAACTGTGAAGTGGTATATAAATCAAAGTGCTATTGTTGTTCTTCTCTTAAATAGGAAAAGCCGGATGCTCAGATATAAAATTGGCAATATCTGACTTGGCAATAGTACTGTCTGGAAGTATAAAGGATCTGAGATCTTCAGATTATAGTAAGTGTGAGACAGTACTGTGCTATAGCTGTCAAAGAGCCAATGCAACCTTGATTTAGAGAGCTAAATCAATCCTGTTCTATGCTACTTTGGTAAGAACAGCTGTAAAACTGTCTAGAGTACAAGAAAGATGCTTAGGAATTGGGAAGACTGCAGAGATGAGCAGTAGAGATGGTTAAATTATGTGAAGATCAGTTTTAAAAATGTGCATATATTAGCCTAAAGAAGGTCAGCCAGGAGAATCGATATTAGTAATCTTCTAATTATTGAAAGCCTGCTTAAGGGAATCTGATGTGGATTCATTCTCCATGTTCTGGAAAATACTACAAATATGTCGAAACCTTACAGAGATACATCCAAGCCTGAAATAAGGAGGATTGACCTTGAGAGCTATTAATCAGTGGAATAGTTATTATGCATGGTGGGTGGAAGAACGGAGGTGACAAGAGAGAAACCCTTGCTAACGTTTATTTCTAACAATCGGCTAACAAGTGACTGCAGCTCTGGCTAACAAGTATGGCTCTGCAAACAAGCAACAGCTTACTCCATCTGACAGCTCTCCTTATAAAGTCAGCTGTCACATGGGCCAGCCAATAAGAGCAAGTCTCTTTGACTTAAATAGCAGATCAGAGTGAGAACTTCAGTTCACAACACTCCTTCTCCTCTAGGACGGAGCATGTATAGTCTTTTAAATAGGTGGGGCAGTGCCGCAACCTGCCTGACCTATGCAGCTCAGTCTCGGCAGTCAAATGAGGTGGACTTGCTGCTGAATTTTCCTTCTCCACTAGAGGCATCATTGGAATTGCGGTCAAGGGCGTTCCTGGATTGAGCAGGACTGGCTCCAAAGATAGGCCTACCTCATGGTGTAGTCAATGTGGTATTTGGATAGCTCTCTTCTGGCTGGCAAATTGAGGTAGTGCTTAAACGCTCTCTTAACTGATCAATGTGGTGGTGCCACACCCTGGCATCCTGCAGCTCCACCCTATATGATTTGGGTCCTGTTATTCCCACAACTCAGCCCTGTAGCCACAAAGGGCTTCCTGTGTAATTTCTTGCATAAACTAAGTCCGCTATGACGAAGGTCCTAATTTTGCTAGTGGAGTCTAATGGGGAATCTGGGGAATAGTTTGGGTGTAATCTATCTAAGTTGGTTCATCGGTGGTGACCTATTAGGAGTTCTGATGGGGATCAGTTGGTGGGGGTGTTGAGGGTGACATGCTGAATCAGCAAGTATTTGGTTATTTTCATGTGTCAATTCCCCAGGCCCATCTTTGCTAAGGTTTCTTTAACTGTTCGCACTATCCTCTTTATTTGGCCATTGGACGCCAGGTGGTGATCAAGGCATGTCAAATGCCTTGTCCATCTAAAAACAACTCAAACTTGGTTGAAGTTAATTGGGGCCTATTATTGGACATCAGCAGGTCTGGCAAGCCATGGGTCATGAATATCTTGGTTACAGCCTCTGAGGTGGTGGTTGGAATGAGGACTATTTCTAACCACTTAGAGTATGAGTACACCACCACCAAGAAGGTTTGCCCTTGGAACAGCCCTGACAAATCTACATGGATCCAGGACCATGGCATCTTAGAATTCTTAGGATTCTCCTGGGGTCACGGAAGGAGGTGCCAGCTTCGAAGCCTGGCAGGGCTGGCAGGTATTAATTCAGTTTGCAATTTCTTGATCCATACCTGGCCACCACACATACCTTTGGGCTAGCACCTTCATTTTGGCTATCCCTGGGTGCCCCTCATGCAAGACTTTTAAGACTTGCAGCTGTAACTTGTGAGGGACAACCACCCTACTTCCCCAGAGAAGGCAACCCCATTGAGTACATAGCTCATGCTTGGGCTTGGAAGGGGAGGAAATCTATAGTGACTGGTCCCTTAGGCTACTCCCTCCAAACTCAGTCTAGTACCTGGGCTATTACCTCATCCTTGGCTAAATGATGGGCAATTTTAACATGCTGCTGGGTCTGGGTCTCTGACCACAGTGGGCAGCAGGTGTAGGGGCTTCATGGATGGTATGTATCTTAGATTTGGTGGGTGTAGACCGGTGGTGTCGATATGGTAGCTTGGAACTCCACCTGATCAACTACGATCTTGCATTTGTCTCTCTTTACTTTGAGGCCAGCTTTTTGGAAACAGTTGAGCACTGCTCACAGGTGGTCTAAAAGTTCAGTTTTGTTGGTGGCCAAGATGAGAATATCATCAAAATATGGCACAACATATGGAATGCAGCAGGCATGCCATCAGGTTTGAAAAATGCCAGGGGCTACACTCACCCAGAACTGCAGATAATGACACTTAAAGGCTCCTCTATGTGTGTCAATAGTCTGGACTTCTGCTGTGATGTCATCTGCAGGAAGCTGCAGATAGGCATGAGCTAAGTCCAATTTTGCAAAGATTGTTCCACCTCCCAGGGAGTGTACCAGGTGCTGGATGACTGGAACAGGATAAGCATTTTTCTTCAGTGCTTTATTAATTGTGCACTTGTAGTCAGCACACATGCGTCCTGTTTAATGGGTATCTCCCACCTAACATGATCGACTGGCTCTAGGACGCCTTGAGCAATAAGTTTGTCGAGCTGTTGGTCCATCTTAGGTTGTAAGGCAAATGGCATCCGGTGTGGTTTGAGGCAGATAGGAGTGATCTGGGGATCCAAATTGAAAGAGATAGGGTTTCCTGAGTATTTGCCCAGGTCTCCATTGAATACATTGGCAAACTCACCGACCAAGGTCTCTACTTCTGGTCGCAGAGTTTATGCTGCTAATTCATAGCTCTAGGGAAATGAACCAGTCCAACTCAATAGGTGAGGCAGGGACCTGCCAACTATAATCAGCTGGAGCCACCCTTCCAAATTCTGAAATTTAACTTTTCTGAAGATAGGGATGGGTTCAGGGGTGGGATTCAAATTTTTTACAACCTGTTAAAATTTTTTTAACAACCTGTTCTATGGATGTGGCGTGGTGGTCCCTTGACTGGGTGGGTGTGGCTTGGTCGTCATGTTATTGGCTGGGTATGGCCAACTCAATATCACTTACATCGAGGCACGCATCTTCTCGCCTGGCCTCTCATGACTGTTTCAGCATCCCCACAATCATAAGTATGAAAAATGGTCATAAATCACTTTTTTCAGTGCCATTGTAACTTTGAATAGTCACTCCACACAAGCAAAGCACCAGCAAAGGAGGGGAAAAAAACTCCAGAGATGTTCCAGGGACAGAAAGTCCAATCCTTCCAAGAATGTAATAAGGAGAGGCAGTTTTTGTAAGCAACACCAGAATGTTTCTTTCCTGCCTTCCTTACAGGATTAGGCCAATAATTTCTTCTAACAACCAGTTCTCCGAACTGCTTAGAATGTTAACGATCGGTTCTAGTGAATATAGGTGTGAACTGGTAGAATCCCACCCCTGGATGGGGTGTCCCTGGTAGTCTTGGAGCAACAGTTGGCAGTCTTGAAATCATCTTTTTGCGATCTTGGGCACTAAGTACTTGAGGGTGCTCCATGAGACAATGGAAAGGGAGGAACCTGTCTCCACCTCCATTTGGCAAGACAGTGACATGAATCTTCTTTGCACAAGACAGGCAGGCTTGTCTGATTAATGTCTCTGCCTGGCTATGGGCTCTGACAAAACAGTTTTCCTTTAGTTGTAGTCTTGGCTGTGGCTGATAGGCAGAAGGTTGGTTGACTGTCTGCCTGGCCCAGCAGACTCTGGCCAGGTGCCCCTTCTTTTAACACTTCAGACATATGGCATTCTTGAACCTGCAGGCTGCCCTCGGATGATTTCTGCCTCATCCCACACAAACTGTTTTTAGTTGCTATGGCTTCATCTCACTTGCCCAGCCCTTTCTTTGTGTTGATCTGAGGCAGCTGACATCGTCATCTTCCTTGATTTCTCTTTGAGAAAAATTTTGTTATGATGTATGGCTGTAGTGCCTCTGATGATGGGTAGGCTGCTTGCACCTTGGATCTCTGCTGCCAAAAAGGTTAACAGCTCTGTGGCTTGGGCTTCTTCTATGGCCATCTTAAGAGTGAGGTCAGCCCTGGTGAGTAGGCATTGTTGCAGATGGAGGTCCTTCATGCTACACACTAATTGGTCTAGGAGCATGTCATCAAGATCTTGGAACCCACAATGGAAGGCTGCCCCTTGTACAGCTGCCATGTAGAGGCTAATGGATTCACCCTTAGCTTGGTTTCTTTGGTGAAAAGCATTTGATGAGCAATTCTGGAAGGTTTTGACATGTAGTGGTTGTGCAGTATGTCTTGAAGGAATCTCAGGATACTGACTGGACTGTCTGGGGGCTAGAAGGGCTCTTGCGGTGTTGCATACTTCAGCCCCACAGAAACCTAGGAAGTACACCTTCTTCTGGTTGCTGGAGCTTCTACGAGGTCATTTGCTTCGATGAAGCATTTGAACTGGTTTATGGAGGAATCCCACATTTCCGAGGGGCAGATGGAATGGGGCAAAAGAAGGTGGAGCTGCCATCTCTCTGCTAATTTGATTTGGCAAAAATAGTCTTCCACTGCCTGTGATGTCAACTTTTGGATAGTTAGCGACTAGCTCTCTTGTTAGTGACTTTGGAAAGGCTTGTGACAACAGTTCTGTTGCTTCAGTTTTGCCAATCCCATCCTTGTTGCCAGTATTATATATGGCGGGTGGAAGAACGGAGGTGACGAGAGAAATCTTTGCTAACATTTATTTCTAACAATCGGTGATTGCAGCTGTGGCTAACAAGTGTGGTTCTGCTAACAAGCAACAGCTGATCCTGTCTGACAGCTCTCCTTTTATAATCAGCAGATGGGCCAGCCAATAGGAGTGAGTCTCTTCTCCTGCTTAAACAACGGACTGGAGTGAGAACTTCAGTTTGCAACAATAGTGTTTCTCTGAAATTGTGGATGATCCATTTCTGAAGGTTTTCAAAGATTGGACAACCATTTGCCTGGGCAGGTCAGAGGATTCTTGCTCTGTGTAGAGACTAGAAGTCCTTCCCAGCCAGCCTATAACTTTATGGATGAAAAACCTCTCCTAAAATCACAAAAGCAGCAGCATATTTGGGTCAGTAGAAAGCAAAGTATGTTTTCTGTAGTTTGATAGTGCTTTTTTTACATTTAATATCAAAATGAGGAGGACCTATTTGTAGGATCAATATGATATGACATTATGAAAAAATCTCAGAATTTCTAATTTCATGATTCAGGTTGAAGAGACTTTGTGATCAAAGTTTTGAGATGCTTTCCCTTTAAAAAAAAACAACCCTAGAATTTGGTGAATAAAAAATAATTCTGTTAAAAATATTTTATGTTCTTATAATTTTTATGATGTCTTCCATTAAAAAAAAGATTTAGATGTTATTTTTATGATCAGATTTTTATTCAGATCTTCTCTGAACTATCTGTACGACTGCATATTTCCTTTCAATTGTGTAAATTACTGACGCTGTCACTATGGTCCGAAAGTGGCAACAGGAGGGATCTGACACGTAATGACAGCCGCAGCAGACATATAACAACTTCCATAGGTTTTGCTGACCCAGCGAACGAGAGAAATTTAAGACTCACTTCCCACAGTAACAACCCAGGCGAGGAAAGAAAGCTCACCTCTTGCGCATGCGTTTTCCTTTTATGGGCCCGCCTCCAGGCGAGAAGGTGCGCATGCGTGTCGTTGAAGGGTTTTGTTTTTTGTTTTTTCCCTCTGAAGCTGCCGAAGCTCGTTGGTGACACTGCGGGCGCTCGCTGGCAGAGTGGTCTGGGAAGCGGCGGTGGGAAAAAAAGGGGGAAAAGGAAGCGGCACGGAAAGTTTTAGGAGCCTCGCGCTCATGGAAAGCGCGAGGTCGATTTGAAGCTCATTATATGATAGGAAAAAAAACCAGGATCTTGCGAAGGACAAACCCGTGAAGCCCACTTCCTTTTCGCTTTCGAGAAGCAGCTGAGTCCAAGGAGAGCGCTCTTCTCGTTGCGCCGAGGACCTTGGTGATTCCGCCCTAACCGGCTTGCTCGGAGTCCTTACTCTTTTCGTTCGGACGGAGCTGATCTTGGGCACGAAAACTCAGAGCCGCTGGCGCTGGGTAAGAACCGGAATCGGGAGTGGAAGCTGGCAGCCTGTCCTGCCAGAAGAATGGGCGGGGACTCTTCACCTCTGTCGGGCGGATGGTAGGCGGGGAAAGGGTTTCTGATGTCTCAGGGTTTGTTGGAAGGGGTAGGCCGGAATGTATGGACCTATATAGGATGTTTATGTGCCACCCGACACCCTGAATATTATTGCTCATTTTGAGAGATAACTTGTGGTACTTGATGGTAACATAGTGGGATAAATCTAAAATCTCCATGTTACCATGTAAATAAACCACGGTTAAGTTAACTATGGAAAAGTCAACCGAATTCTCTGTCAGTATCTCTGACAAGATGTTGCCTGGGGTTCAAGGGTGTTTCACAGGATCTTTTTTAGGAAGTATGATTGGAGGCGGAGTCAGAGAAGAAGTTGAAAACTAGCCTGCTTGAACTTTATCTTGTTGAGGAAAGAAACTGGCCCTTCTTCTGTTCTTTATAGCAAAAGATGAAAATTCAGGGTATTTACTGTAATGATGATAGCTTAATAGTCAGATAGTTAAATTAAGAAAGAAAATTCTGTTAATGATTAATATTGTAATTCAAAGCATGTTTGTGAGTAAACAGCTTACATTCAGATCTCTATTCTAAATAATGCATAATACTTTAAAGAGTTTCATAGGCAAAAAATAGATTGTTGCACAAATTTCCAAATATTATACTATAGGCATGTATTTAGAAATAGTGTATAAGTGGGCAGAAGGTTTTGTTTCAATAATGGCTTTTTAGTGGTATTTGTTTCCAGGCTTATTTCAAATTGAGAGCAGCATTTGCATTCTTAATCCTGTTAATTTCAGTAAGATGAATCAAGATTAAATTGATTTAAAATTCTCTTAAAACCAGTGTGGGAAATTAATTATTGATTTTGTCAGGAATCAAATATTAGTTAAGCAAACTACTGTAGTACTGTTTTGATGCTCTTAAAATATAGACAGAAAATATAGCATGAGTTGTATGTAGACGACCCCTGAAATTTTAAAACTACTGGCAGACGTTTTTGATGATAAACTCAAGAAATTTTGCTGGTTGTCATCAGCATATTGAAGATATCTCAGTCCATGGTGGTGGATGATCTCAACTAGAAGCTTCATGTAGATGTTAAACAGAAGTGAAGAGAGTAGAGCCCTGTGGGACCCCACAAAACAGTGGACGAGGTTGGATCTCTTGCTCCCTATCAACACTGACTAAGAGTAGCCACAGAGAAAGGAAGTGAACCAGAACAACATAGAGCCACCCACTCCCAACTCCCAAAGCTGCTCCAGAAAGATACCAAGGTTGATGGTATTGAAGGCCGCTGAGAGATCAAGTCGAGCATGATTGGATGCCCTACCTTTCTCTGCCAGAGATCATCAAAAAGGGCAACCAATGCCGTTTTCATCCGCAGCCATGCCTAAATCCTGTTTGGAAATGGTCTAGATAACCCATTTTATTCAGGAACTTTTGGAATTGCCACAAAACCACCTTCTCAATCACCCTCACAAAAAAGGGAAGATTGGAAACAGGTTGAAAAATTTATTCATCAGGGTGGAATATAGTGATGGCATCTTAAGAAGAGGGCAGACAACAGATATATTAACATGCTGGGGCACAAGCCCCTTCCACAAGGAAGAATTAATCACTACTAGAACCCATCCTCATGTTGCCTCCCTTTGATAAACCAAGAGGGTTATCTATCTAAAACATAGGTGCTTGCGCTCCCTAAGATCTGGTCCACTTCGTCATGAGCAACAAAGTTGAAAATTCCTGTGGTGGCACAATGGTTAGAATACAGTATTATAGGCGGTAGTAGATAGTCTTTCTTTGGTAATAAACAGGTGATCTGGCCTAGTTTACTCCTTTCATGATAGCCATTCAAGAAATTGTAAATGTTCTCCCCAATTTGGATCTAATCCAGTGAAAAATTATTTTAAGTACACTTAGGATTGCAGTATAACAATTTTATGGAGGTCTAATCTTGTGAGCTCAACTTAATACATGTTATCTACATCTATAAATTGTTAAAATATTCCAATTAAATATTCTCAATCTAACTTAATGGAAAGTTATTCTTTTGTTGTCTTAAACTTCTAATTGCAATCTCAGGATTTTCAAAAAAGGGCAGGGATTTTCCTCTCTTGTACTTGTTTTTCTTTGCACAAGAAATAAAGTTAATTGTCCTAGAAATAAAAATAAATGCCAAATAAACAAATATTATGTAAATATGCATACAGAAAAATGAATGAGAATAGCTATATAAATTAATAAAATTGAACAGTGAATCAATAGTTACCGTGTTTCTCAGAAAATAAGGTCGGGCCTTATCTTCTTTTGACCCCCGAAAAAACGGCTAGGCCGGCTTTTTGGGGGCGACTTAATTTCTCTCCCTGTGCACACTCACCTAGAGCACCTCCGCAGGCAGCCACGCCTCGCCACCAGCCACTCCTAATGGCTGATCATGGCATGGAGCATAGGCTCCCTACCCCCGCCAAGCATCTTTGCTACAGACCCGGGTATGGTGCAGGCCGGGTCAGTGGCCGGGCGTTGTCGATTTGGATGGTTGGCCTTGGGGCACTTTACACTGTGAGATCTTCAGCACCAGCCGCTGATGCTTCCTCTGTTACCGTTTTTCTTTACTCTCATTCCTTCTGTCAGTTTCCTAAGAATACAGACTGGCCAGACAGCTTCCTCCCCACCCCTCCTGGTAGCTTTAAAAAGGGAACCATCTATCCATTTAGCCCTTCGAGCAGAGGCAAACCTTCCAATCCAAATAGAAGAGAAAGGGAATCATCCTACAGACCCTTAGCATCAAGCTTCTCAGAGGATTCTCTCAAAGGATTCACCCCAATGGAGAATTCACCCCCTTAAATGCACTCTCCTCCTTTGGGGTGAATCCTGTGATGAATCCTCCTTTGGGATGGATCATTTGGGAGAATCCTCTGGGAAGCTTGGCAGGGAAAGGAGGAGGGTGGGAGAGAGGGAAGAGTGTCTTTGGGATTTGCCAGGAGAAATCCAGGAGGTGGATTTCCAACCTATTTCTGTCCTTCAAGGAGATAAAGGTGGGGAGTGGTTACTTCTTCCATTCAAGGGAGTGCTAAGGGTGAATGAATGAATGAACCTTCCAATCCAAACATAAGAGCAAGGGAATCATCCTACAGATCCTTAGCACCCTCTTAAATGCTTAAATCCCGACCTTCTCAGAGGAGCTTAATGCCTTATGCCTAGAAAATATGCTGGGACTTCCTATGGGGGGAGGGGTGTATTGTTGGAGAAACACGGTATTTCAAATTAGGCTATCATTTTGAGTGATGATCATTATGCTATCATGATCTAACATAATGAATTTCTGGAAAAAAGTTAGAGCTTATTCCTGTTCAGGTTTGTTTTGGGTTCATTGTTGGTCTCTTTGAATTCCAGAACACTGTATGGTAGTCAGGTTTATTTATTTCCCAAAAGACTGGACTGATTTTGGAGAAATCAAATGAGGATTTCTGTTGGAGAAATCAAATGAAGATATATGTAACTGAGACAAATGGAGATTATTATTTTTTTAAATGCAGTATACCTATTTTCTTCCCACTTCCGTTATAAGCTTCTCTCTGCTATTCTCCATTTTATGTAAAGGTTCAGACAGGAATCTCTGCTTCTCTTTCTAGAGAACATAGTTTTATGAACAACAGACCCCAGTAACAGTAGCTACATGGGCAATAACTCAAAAAGGTGGGAAGAAGAGACTCAAGATTATACCTTGGGACTAACATATATAAAAAACAGGATTCTACAATTACTTAATAGTTAGACTGTGATCTCTTCATGTGTATATGCCTTCCTATTTTTCTGAAATTTATTATCTAGCCTTCTTGAGCCCACTTGTGAAATGTGATAAGGAACATAATTTAATTTCTTTACCTGGTAAATCCTTCACACTTCATTAGCTTATGCTTAGTTTCAGTCTCTCATTCTTTTTCTTGCTATATCAAATCAAAAATTGCCAAGTTCTCTGCTTGGTTTTCTTCTCATAAAGCAATTGCAAAGGAGTGTGTTTTATTTTTTCGAGTTCAAGCAGGATGTTAACCTCTAATGTCTGCCATCTATTTAAAATGTTTATGAGTTCATATTGGGCTTAAAGACTAACAAAGTTGAAAGACTAGAGCAGGGGTCTTGAACCTTGGCAACTTTAAGACTGGTAGACTTCAACTCCCAGAATTCCCTAGCCAGCAAAGTTGGCTGGGGAACTTTGCAAATTGGAAAGCCCTGGACTAGAGCACCAGAATATAACTATATTTTGGTACAATGTTCTCTACTCATCTGGTAAGGTCATTTAAGTTGGTCTGTTAAGGAATCCCATGCCCATCTCATGAGGTAGCAAGTTCAAGATAAACAGACAGCCCTTCTTTGTAATTTCCCTCCCTACGTTTGAAATATAGTTCACCTCCAAGGTTCCTTTTGCATTTCTCCCTTTGCATTTTTCAGGACTTTTAATTGTATTTTATTTCATCATATTGGTTTTATAGGTCCTGAGCATGCAATATAATTAGATTTATTGATTTTAATGTTAATTTTGTATTTATTTAAAATTACTCTTTCTTGTCTTTATAGACCAACAAAAACAAAATACCTTCCACACTTTTGATATATCCAGATCAATTTGGCAACAATTGAGGAAGAGTCAGCATGGGGGAAATATAAGAATACTGGTTATATAAAGTATTGAAACCAAGAGTAAGCAATAATATGGAGTAAGAAAGAACAAGTGTGTCAGATAAGAGTACCAAATAAAAGCAGTATTGACGATCACACTTTTAAAATAATTTTATTTACAAGTATAAATTTTAGGTAACTTTAATTTACATGTTATAATTTTAATTTGGAGATAGTCCTTGACCTGTGAATACAATTGGAACTGGAATCTTGGTTGTTGAGCAAAGCAATCATTAAACAAGACATCATGTGACCACTTTGCTCAGTGACCACAATCACAGCATTTCCGATTGTGGTAAACGGGTCTAAGTTTCACGGGTCTAAGTCCATGATGGTGACCCTATGGCATGCATGCCGTAAGTGGCACACAGAGCCATCTGTCCGGGCATGCCACTGTTGCCCATTGCTCTTCTGGTTTCCAGCAGGCGTAGATTCTCTGGCCAGCTGGTCTTTGTGCACGCAGGCACACCAGAAACTGAGGAGAAGCTCTTTGGTTTCTAGCGCTCCTGCACATGCATACTGGAGAGCCGTTTTTACGGTTTCTGACACTTCCATGCATGTGCGCCCTCCCATTTTGGCACTCGGTGCTGAAAAGGTTTGTCAGCACTGGTCTAAAGAGATGGAGTCTGTGGTAAGATACACAGGGTTACGGGAAGCTGTGGGAGATCCCGCGCAAACTATAGGGCTCACTGGCAGATGAAAACCTGCCATGCCTAGGAGGCCTTGGCCTGCTGTCTGCTCTACTATGTCTGGGAGGTCTGAAAATGTAGGTTTTTTCCAGATTAAATGCTATCAGAGCAAATCCCCTGGTTAAGTAAAAGCATAATAACTTAGTTAATCTACCTCACATTAACTGGACCCTAAATGAATGTAAAACTGAATCCTTACATGCAACCTTCTACAATGCTGTAACAAACCTGGGACTGGAACAACTAGTAACCAACAATACTAGACTTAACAACTGCCTCAATCTCATCTTCTGCAACAGTTTGAATTCAATTTACAGAATACAAATTAAAGAACCCCTTTCCAACAGTAACCACAGCAAGATTGACTTTTGTCTCAACATATATCCACACAAAAATCATCACAACGATGTGATCCCCAATTATAACTTCAAAAAATGCAACTATTATCTTATAAACAATGATCTCTCATCTCTTGATTGGCAATTTCTATTCATTGGATGCAATACTGTTGAAGACCATTACAACATATTATTACTTGAAATCAAAAGAGTTATCAAACTATATGTACCAATAACAACTCCAAAACCCAGAAAAAACAGATTACCCATAACAATAAGGAAGCTTCAATCCAAAAAGAGATCACTTTGGCGGAAAAACAAATCTGGTCATGTTGCCAACTTCAAAAGCCAACACAAAATTTATGCCACCAGATAAAGACTGCACCAATTATCACATTAAACAAGAGGAAAACCTTCTACATGCCAATTCCAGCTGCACTTTCTACAATTTTGTAAACAACAAACTAAAAGACTCAAGGTCCATCCCACCCCTGAAAGGACCTAATGGTAAAGACTGCAATGATGATACCATTAAAGCCAATCTCTTTGGCTCAGTATTTGTAAACAGCAATGAATCATGCCCAGTATTTCCTAATTGAACCACAGACAACTACAATTATCTAATATATATCGATTTTACAGAAGACAATGTTGAAAAAGCACTATGCAATCTAAAACCATCTCCTATCTATTGGACCAGACGGAATATATGCCTACTTTTTTAAAAAGCTATCCACTGCCATAGATGAACCTCTAAGCATAATCTTTGAAAAATCTCTCAGGACCAGCTCCTTGCCAAAATTATGGTCACTGGCCATGGTCATCCCCATCTTCAAAAAGGGACACACCAGCCTAGTTGAAAATTACAGATCAATCTTTTTATGCTGCGTCACCTGTAAAATCATGGAATCAATATTAACCAATCCATTATCCTCCACTTAGAGACAAACAGCCTATTCTCTAATAAACAATTTGGTTTCAGAAAAAAAACTATCCTGTCATTTGCAAAAATATATGGACTACCAACTCGATCAGGGCAAAGCAATAGATGCAATCTACATAGACTTCTGTAAAGTCTTTTTGATTCAGTGGTACATGACAAACTACTCCTAAAACTAAAATCTTACAGTATCTCTGGACACCTGCATAACTGGATAGAAGCATTCTTGTCAAACAGACAATAAATGGTCAAAATTGAGAGCGTCCTATGAAATTCTGTACCTGTCAACAGTGGTGTCCCCCAAGGCAGTATTTTAGGACCAACACTCTTCATACTCTACATAAATGACCTCTGTGATCATATTAAGAGCAACTGCGTTCTCTTTGCTGACGATGTAATTCAACACTACAGACAATACAGCTACCCTTCAAAAAGACCTCGACTATGTATCAGAATGGTCAACCAAATGGCAACTTCAAATCTCAACAAATAGATGCTTTGTCTTACATATTGGCAAATAAATGAATGAATGAATGAATGAATGAATGAATAAATAAATAAGGGAATAAAATACAGGCTGAATCGTCAAGACCTTAATGATCCAAACTCTGTCAAGGATCTTGGAGTATTTATCTCTAATGAACTAAGTGCTAGAGCCCACTGTAACTACATAGCCAAAAAGGCATTCAGAGTTGTTAACCTAATCCTACGTAGTTTTTTCTCTGGTAATATTACACTAATAACTAGAGCATAGAAAACATTTTCTAGACCAATAGTCGAATACAGCTCATCAATCTGAAACCCACATTATGTATCTGATATTAACACAGTTGAGAAAGTACAGAAATATTTTACAAGAAGAGTTCTCCACTCCTCTACTCATTGCAGAATACCTTATACCACCAGACTTCAAATTCTAGACCTAGAAAACCTAGAACTACACCACCTTCGGTCCGATCTAAGTATAGTATATAAAATCATACATTGCAATGTCCTTCCTGTCAATGAATACTTCAGCTTCAACATAACAATACAAGAGTACACAATAGATACAAACTCAAGGTTAATTGCACCAAACTTGATTGCAGGAAATCCGACTTTAGCAACAGAGTAATCAATGTTTGGAATATTCTATCTGATTGTGGTTTCTTCCCCAGACCCCAAAAACTTTAACCTTAGACTGTCTACTATTGACCTCACCCCTTTCCTAAGAGATCTGTAGGGGGCGTGCATAAGTGCACCAACCGGCCTACCATCCCTGTCCTATTGTTTCTTTTACTTTTCTTATACGTATCCATGTATTCATAACTATGTTTTTATTTATACCTTTTATCTTGAAAGCAATTGACAAACCAAATAAAATAAAATAAATAGTGTGAAGAATAAGATAATATATTTCACAAAACAAAGAATGTAGTAATCTGGATGCTGTCACAGAACTGGTCTTCTCAATTGCTTCCAGTGTCAACTCATAAAACATTTATGGCCATTTTATAGTTGTCCACAGAAAGGGAGGGGGGAAAGGGGTTTGAAACAGCAGTGAGGCAGCTTAGAAATCGAAACTGCATTCCATACATTGTTTTTCAGAGATTGTAACTAGGTGATTGAAGTTTCTGCCACGTAAAAATCTAACTGGAGAACATGATTGATGACTCTTGGCTATGGATGTGTGTCATTGGAGAATATGAATTATGATACACCCAGGTGGGGGAAAACCAGGGTCAAGGGTGACAGTGAATTATGTGTCTCAAAGTCGGCTACACCCAGATAGTGCCACATGTTAACTCACAATAAATCCTGTTTAGTTTTGGAAGTTTGGCTCAAGACTCATGATTTAATTGGGGTAACTGCCAGAATCCTGACATCCAGCAGATTTTCTCATTTTATGATGGGAAGTAAGGCAAATTGTTCATTGTAGGAGATTGAGCATAGTAGTATTGGTTATATTGATGGTCTTTAAGTTATCTTGTTCCCAGAACATTTAAGCATTTAAAGGTCATAATCGGTAACTTAGATTGCGTTTAGAAATAAAGTATTTGCAGTGAAAATGGCAAAGAAGAATATGCATGCTTTTTTAAAACAATATTCTAATTATAAATATGGTTGTTCCACAATCTTAAGGCTCACAACAGGTTTTGCAGTGTTTTGACAGTATACTTCTAAATGTAGCAGGGACCAAGGTCAAATCTTAGAAGATATAACGAATGAGATGAAAGTCTTAAGACTTTGTGCAAGTTTAAGCACTTATTTATCTCCTTAACCCTTTTCAGAATTAAAAGAATATGCAAGTGAAGTTTTCATTTTATCAACTCTGGAGTTCTATAGGAATGATTTTGGTACCCTGAACTTTTTTACCTTTACTCTTAAGCATCAGCATCAAGGTCCAGATCTTACTGCTTTTTTTTGATGGGAGGATAGGAAATGGGAGATCTATTGATTGATTTTTGTCAGATACTGCAAATCAAAAGTTATTGAAAGGCAAAATCACATGCAAGTAAAAGCCATTTTAGTGTAGTGATTAAGGTGTTGGACCAGAGACTAGAATCATGAAAAACTAAAACCAAACTAGAACCATAATTAAGTAATATAACCCTATATGGTAACAATAAAAGCCTGTAAATAATGCTGTTTATATCATTTTTGTGGTTTAAAATCTATTTGTGCTTTAAGGGAAAAAAGATACACTTTTTATTTATAGTAAATTTTAAGTGGACACTTCAAAATATTGCAAACATTTAATATATTCTATTTGGCCTGGACATATAAGATGGAAATACATGAGATTCTGTATGACATGACAGGGCTTTATTATATATTTATTTATTTATAGTTTTTAAATTTACATTTATTTTATTATAAAGCTATAATCTCTTCCCCATGGGATGGGAGTTCAAAGGTTTCTCACAGTGGATCTTTCAGATGAAAATAATTTGATTTATTAATTTGTATTATAATATATTTATATTTATAATAATTTATAATATATTATATTTAGAGGTGAATGATCCTAGAAAAAAATTGAATTTATATACTTTTCACTAGTTTTACAAATAATGATTTTCAGTTTCCTAGGAATTTTAGGAATATTGAAGCAGTATGTCTTCTTTCAGTATTTGAATGGTAAAATCAGAAATGCAAGAATTTGCAGAATTTATTCAATTTTTTAGCATTCTTCAAATAATCCTTTCATTTCACCATAGTTGCTTAACTCCTTATATTTTAAATTTTTTCATATTGGAATGGATGCCTTTCCTCTTTTTCATTCATATATGAAATAAAAGCTAAGAATATTTATTGATTGTAAAATAATTACTATATAATTGCACTGATGCTGAATCATCCACTGTAGCACAATTGAGCCCAATAATGCAGAAGATATTGTATTTGCCTCAAAGAAATACTGTGTTTCTCCAACAATATGGCCTCCACCAATAGGAAAGCCCAGCATGATTTCTAGACATGAGGTGAAATTAAGCCCCGCCCCCTAAATTTAGGCCTATTAAAACCATGCGTTTCCCCACCATTTCTCACATCGTTCGTTAGAACTTCATGAGGTGAAGAGAAATGGGGGGAAAGGGCGGGTATGGGGGGGGAAGGGCAGGTGTGGGGGTGGGAGAAAACTTGCCTTTAGGAGTGCCCTGCAGGTAGCCTAGGCCAGAATACCCTGATAGCCTATAGAAGCTCTCTTGAAGGCAGAGTCACCATCCACTTCGGCCAGTAGAAGCAGCCTCGGAGTGAGCGCACACACACACCCTCGCCACGAGGCCGCTTCTATCGGCCGATCGAAAGCTCCCTTGAGGACACAGTCCCCAGCTGCTTTGGGGCGATGCGTGGCTCCCTCCCTCACCTTTAGGGCAGTGTCTTTCCGGTGATTGGAGCTCCCCAAGTGCGGTCAACAGTCATTTCAGTCGGCCAGTAGAAGCGGCCTGGGACGAGTGCACACAACACTCCCCTTGCGAGGCCACTTCTACCGTATCTGCCAATCGAAAGCTCCCTTGAGGACACAGTACCCAGCTGCTTCGGGGCAATGCATGGCTCCCTGTCCCCTCACCTTTTGGGCAATCTCCTTCTGGCGATTGGAGCTCCACAAACGCAGTCAACAGTCACTTCGATCGGCCGGTAGAAGCGGCCAGGGGCGAGCGCGCACACTCCCCCCTCACCGCAAGGCCGCTTCTATCTGCCGATTGAAAGCTCCCCTGAGGACACAGTCCCCAGCTGCTTCGGGGCGAGGCGTGGCTGCACCAGTCCCCTTGACTTTAGGGCAGTCTCTTTCCGGCGATTGGAGCTCCCCAAGGAGCGCCTCGAAGCAGCTGGGGACTGTGTCCTCAAGGGAGCTAGCATTCGATTGGCAGATAGAAGTGGCCTCGCGGTAAGGGGAGTGTGTGTGTGCGCTTGCCCCTGGCCGCTTCTGGCCGATCGAAGTGACTGTTGACCGCACTTGGGGAGCTTCAATCGCCGGAAAGAGACTGCCCTAAAGGTGAGGGGACAGACAGCCACGCATCGCCTCGAAGCAGCTGGGGACTGTGTCCTCAAGGGAGCTTTCGATCGGCCAATAGAAGCGGCCTCGCGGCGAGGGGAGTGTGTGTGTGTATGCGCGCACACCCCACGCCACTTCTACCAGCCAATGAAAGTGACTGTTGACCACACTTGGGGAGCTCCAATAGCCAGAAAGAGACTGCCCTAAAGGCGAGGGGACTGGTGCAACCACGCCTCGCCCCGAAGCAGCTGGGTACTGTGTCCTCAAGGGAGCTAGCTTTCAATTGGCAGATAGAAGCGGCCTCGCGGCGAGGGGAGTGTGTGTATGCGTTTGCCCCTGGCCGCTTCTACCGGCCGATCGAAGTGACTGTTGACCACACTTGGGGAGCTCCAATCACCGGAAAGAGATTGCCCTAAAGGCGAGGGGACTGGTGCAGCCATGCATTGCCCCGAAGCAGCTGGGGACTGTGTCCTCAAGGGAGCTTTCAATCGGCAGATACGGTAGAAGCGGCCTTGCGGCAAGAGGAGTGTGTGTGTGCGCTCGCCCCAGGCCGCTTCTACCTGCAGATCAAAGTGACTGTTGATCGCACTTGGGGAGCTCCAATCACCGGAAAGAGACTGCCCTGAAGTCTCTTGGTGGGCCGCTCTTGGTGGGGGAGGAAATTAAGTCACCCCCGAGAAGACAGCCTAGCTGTTTTTTCGGGGGTCAAAAAAAAAATAAGGCCGGCCTTATTTTGTGAGAAACACGGCATGCCTCTGAATTTAAGATCTTAAAGAATAAAGCTGGGGGGGGGGGGGGAGGAGGCACTGATAATAATCCTATGCAGTGCCAATTTTTTTTGTTGGCAACTTAATTTTTTAAAGTTTTTTTAATTTTTTTTAAAAAAAATTTTTAATTTTTTTGTCGGCAACAGAATGTTTCACATTCTGAATGAATCTATTCTGAATGAATCTATTCTGAAGATATCCAGTGCATAAATTGGTGCATCCTTATGTGTGTACAGTATGCATATTGTATATGTATGATATTTGCCAAACTTGCCTGTCATGGGCAACATTCCGAAAGAAGATACAACTAGGATTAAAAATAAACACATATTAAGGATTAATAAGCACAAATTGAAATGTTAAATATCAAGTATTCTGTCTTTTACACTGAAACACACTAGAATCACAAATACATTTGTTTCTTTTGAGTAAAAACATCAAAAAAAAATTAAGGAGATGAATAATGGAAAAAGTATTTACATTGAAAGGAAAAGGAAAGTAAGAAACAAAACTGGATGCTGAAAACACAACTGGAAAAAAAGAAGTCATTTTAACTTTTAAAAGAGGTGATATATGAGGTGCTTCTCTTCAAAGCTTTAAATAATTATTTCTTTGCAAAGCTTGTATATGCATGTATATTTATGGTGGACCACTTCTTGATGGCCTCTTAGGAAATGTCTCTGTGTGAATGTTTGAACAGCCACACAAGCCAGGCAAATAATATATTATTTCAGTGCTTTGAAAAGTGAGGCTTCATCTACTGTAATCTGCTTTGTGAGGGTCATCTCTCAATTGCTTTGCATAGACTCACTGTTTAACACTAATGTTACTTCAAGCTTGCAAGTAGCTCTTTCTAGACAAGTAAAGAACTTCAGGCTCCTCTCCAGGACTTTCATGCTTTTTGAGAATCATAATTCTCATGGTCAGCAGGCTTTTTAGTAAGATGAAGAAATTAGCTTCTGATGTAACAGAGCAGCTGAGGTCCAGCATTTCTCAGAGTACAGATATCAGTTACAGTATGTCAGTAATCAACAAAGGCTTGGCTTCAGGGCGGTGAAAGACTTGGTCAAAGTTTATATTTTAAAGTGGGAAAAGCAGAGGAGGAAGATATACTGTAGGTTTAAACTGATGTATGTGAGGATCCTCATATTGACAAGGTAATCTATTCAATATGACTTTGTTCTAATTTGCAATCTACAGTATATTCTAATTTAACCATTCAGCATAGAGGTTTTACAAATTGCAGTCAAGCTTGAGCTTAGTATCACATTTTAAGGATACACAATTTTGAAGAAGAGCTACAGAGCTAGTGTTAAGGAAAAGGCAAATCATTCCATTATTGGGCCATGTGTCATGATCCCACGAGTGACTGCAATTCAGTATGGGCACTCAGAAAATGGCAGCCATTTCTGGGATCACACCATACAGCACAATAATTGTAACTAGCCTTTCCCTCCCTAACCTAAGCTCTGAAAATCTTGTTACATGATGAGTGAAGTAGGATGAGAAAAGTGTGGGGCTTGGTAGAGTGGGAAGCCATCCCCAATGCCTGCAGGAACCTAATAAAGATATTAGGGGAGAAGGTAGGTGGATATTCCTATAGTCAGGTATAAAGAAAAATGATCACAGGCACTACAGTTGTTACTTTGGGACCAGTTGTAAGTAGTTTTCAGTGGGTCCACTGGAATTTTGAATGATTGCTATGCAATTGGTTATGTTAAGGATTTATCTGTATTATTTCTTGCTACAAGTTTTGACCATCATAAAAAGAATTAATGGTATCTATTTATTATATAGGCAAATTATGTAAGAGTTGTTTCTCTTTAGTGTGGTTCCTAAACTGTGAATACCAACTGCTGATACTTTTTTCTTTGTTTCATATTTAGGCTCTTGGATTTAAAGCAATACTGTGAGAAACTATCTGAGATTGTATAAAAGAATGGGGACTCCTGGCTCAGGAAGAAAAAGAACTCCAATGAAGGACAGATTTTCTGCAGAAGATGAAGCGCTAGGTTATATTGCTAGAGAGGTTGGTAAATTTGTTCAAACCTAAGTGACAGGTATAGCCTGGGAATTGGTATGTTTTTGCAGTATAGGTAATTATACTTACATGAACAATTATTAAATTGGAACTTAACACAATAATATTTTCAGAAAACATGTAATCTTTATCGGCATGCTTAGTAATTCAAACATAAAGATTCTTGCTCTCCTAATGATATGACCGCAGATGGCCCATCTAGTGCAGAGTTTCAAGTGTTTTTATTGTATGAGTCATTTAGCAAGTCTGCACAATGATATCTACTAGTTAGATGAAAAAGAAAAATTGTGTGGCCTGCCAGCGGTGTTAGGGATAACATTGTTCACCCTAACTGTTTTAGGTGAAATAC
>BLBF01000019.1:3359531-3371030 GCA_015471245.1 Laticauda colubrina | reverse complement strand
TGCTGGAGCAGGTGATTGGACTAGATATCTCATTCACTTTCTCCTCCCTCCCTCCCTTTCTTTTTTCTTTCTTTCTTTTTCTTTCTGTCCCTTCCTTCCATCCTCCCCTCTTTCTTTGTCTATCCCTTTTCTTCCTTTCTCTCTCCCCTTTTTATTTCTTTCCCTTTTCTCTTTTCTTTCTTATCTCTTCCTTCTCTCTCTCCCTTTCTCTCTTTCTTTTTCTTTCTGTCCCTTCCTTCCATCTCCCCTCTTTCTTTGTCTATCCCTTTTTTCTTTTCTCCCTTTTTCTTTCTTTCCCTTTTCTTTCTTTACTTTCTCCCTCTCTCTCTCTTTTTCCCTCTCTCTCTTTCTCTCTATCCCTTCCCTTCCTCCTTTGCTCTTTCCTCCTAAGTTAGAAGACCCACCTGAAACTCTTTCTCTCTCTCTCTCTTTTTCTCTCTCTTCCAACAAGGTAATCACCTGGCAGCATCGCTCGTGACAAGTCTCCCAGAGTTCCAGGGACTGGGCGCTATTGTTTGTTCACGCCCGGTCCTGTGTTGTCCAGAAAAGCTGGGAGGCAAGGCTTCGTGGTCCAACAAAGGGGCCGCAGGCAGGACTTCCAACCCTCCCTCTTTTGGGGAAAGGACTAGGAACTTCAAGTGAGGCTGCAGCCTCGCCCATCGCAGGAGCTGTGGGAGAAGTGAGCTGCAGGAAAGGTGAACCAGCCCACCCTGACTGGCTCACCTTTCCCTCTGCCACCAGCCGCGGGAGGAAGATAAGTTTGTAGACAGTCGCGAAAGCATAAACTGCTGCGGATGGATGGAAGATCTGCTCTCGTGAGGCTTGATTCGCATCATTTTCACAGTGGCGGCCCACATTCAGCCAAAGCGCTCAGGCTGGCGGGCAGCAGAGGGAAGTGGCGGCAGGCAAGTGGTGATGCGGGAAGCATAACATCGTGCTCCCTGGTTGCCTCCCCCCGCCCCTAGCAGGCAAGCCCCAGCAGCTGTGGAGAATCTAGGCAGGACCCAAGCTGCAACAGGTGAGCCCTGACTCGCCTTCCTCTTGGCCACCAGTAAGCCAGGCAAGTGGGATGGGGAGGAACCTGAATTGCACCCTGCGAGGGGCTCACCTCCAGCACACCTCTGCCACCCCTCTTGCCTCTTATCGCCCCCCTAAGTCATCCCACTGCCCCCCAGGGGGCAGTACGGCCCACTTTGGGAACTACTGATCCAGCTTTACCACAAACTTAAGCCTATTATTGAAAATTAGATATTTATTTAGTATTGTTATTTTAAGCACACAGCTTTTTCATTCGCTCTTGTCTTCCTCCCTCCCCTTTTAACATCAACTTTTTTTTCTAAAATCCTAAAGTAATTGTGGAAAAGTTGATCCCTAACTGTTTTGTACTGTATTTGGTAATGCTAGTTTTCTTAATTGCTTCTGTATTTTCAATATAACAGGCAGAAGCACGCCTTGCAGCCAAACGTGCAGCCCGAGCAGAAGCAAGGGATATACGCATGAGGGAATTGGAACGCCAACAAAAAGAGGTATGTACTATCGGAAGAAAATACTATCTTGCATTTAATATATACAAATAATAGACTTCCTTTTTCTTGTAAAGCAATGTAGAAAGCTTTTAAAAGAAAATATTATTACTACAGATATTGCTCAACTTATGGATATAATGGAGCCTGCCCTCGATAATGGGAATTGTCATTAAGTGAGACAGCCTCATTTGTCAACCCCCATCATCTGATCTCCCTGATGCCCTTGTTAAACAAATGCATGGGATCATTAAACCAAATATGGCATGCCTCATGACTCTGGGAGGTCCTGGGAGGCCTGTCACCCATCTGGGCCAATAAATGAGGGAGACAAGCAGCAAAAAGCTTTGCATAGCCCAAAACAGGGAAGTGGGGGAAAGACTCCAGCTAGATTAGGGTTCAACATCAAGTTCCAGTGCCAGAGAGGCTTCTAAACAAGCCGGTAGCTGATGAACCACACTTTTTGACTGGGTCTATGTACTAATTAACTGGCCATTGGGAGACTGCAAATGGCCACATGCTGCAAAAGCTTGGTCCCAAAAGGGAGTCAGACAAGCAGCAAAAATCTTTCCAAAGAAGGTTTCCAAGCTTTTTACTGTTTGTGTGATTTCCTTTAAGACCTAGCTAGGATTACTCTAAAGGGAGTCAGATAAACAGCAAAAAGTTTTGCAAGCTTCTGTGATGACTGGCTATTTGCTGCATGTGTTGTGCAATTGCTGGCTTAAGTTTTTGAACTGAACTTTTTCTTCAATTTCTCAATGCAGCTTGTTTGCAAACAAGCTGCAAAAAGTGTTTTTTTGTTTCCTTCCTTCCTTTCTTTTATCTTCAACCTGGTGGTCACTCATCAAGGTAAGTAATTTACAGATTTTGTCATCATGTTTTCAGGCATGCAGAAAAATTAGCAAATGAGGTGATTAAAGGAATAGACTAGAGATTGAAGGGGAATGGCGGAGAGTTTGTTCAGAGCTGCAGAGCTTAATATAGAGCCATGCCTAAGCTACTTCTAGTTTCAGTTTCCAAACAGTTCTCATTGGCTGACTTCGTTGCTGTGCCTATTCATTAGCTGACCATGTTACCATGCTCTATTCCAGTTCATGAATATACTCTTAACACTCCTCCCTTCATAACTGGAATAGACATAAATTCAAGTACGTTTAATATTCTTCAGATACCTGTATTTGAAGACCCACATTCACAGTTCCTTCCAAATATCTGAGAATTCCTTTTTATACCAATGCAATTGCATTGATCCCCATTTTTTAACTTTCCATTTTACTTGTTCAAATTTAGATAATGCCAATACTTCTTTGTAATTCCTTGGCTCATACCATACTTTACACACTTTAACTTCACTTGCAGAATACCTGTCAAGTGGAATCCTCTTGTGCCATTGCTCTGATCTGCGTGGTGCTGACTGCTGCTATGTGTCAACCCTCTCTTGCTTCATATCTTGTTCAACTTCTCCTCCCTGAATGCTGACACTGTCACAAAGTGAGTTACCATCACTAAGTGGATCACTGTCACTAAGCGAAACATTGCACAAATTTGCATCAATTCTGTTCCAATTTTGCTCTGCAAAGCTTGCAGACCTTGAAAATACTATTTTGTTCCCATCGCTAAAGCGATAACTTTTTGAACCTGGCTCATAGCCCACAAACCTATATTAGCCTTTAGTTGCCCCTTTCTTCTAATTGCTTTTGGAATATGCACCCCCACATTGCTTCCAAACACCCTTAAAAGTGCTAGAGATGGTTTTCTCCCAAAAGCACTGCATATGGAGTATAAATAGAGGAACTCCACAACCTATTTACTACATGATTAGCAGTCAATATGGCTTCACCCCAATATGACCTGCTTAGACCAGAATCTCTCGCAGTGAGTCCTTCATGGTTTGCAAGACTCCATTACATCTCTCAACAATACCATTCTCAGCTGCTGTGTAAGGATTTGTGTGTCTGTGTTTTATTCCTAACTGCCAACCACTGTTGAAAACTTGTTGACATGAATTCTGAACCTCTTGTCAGTTTGCAGATAACATATCTGTTGTTTATACTTTCTTTCTACAAAGCATTTGTACATTGCTTAAATTTCTGTAGCACCTGTTTTACTCTTTAGGAAATAGCAGAACCCAAACCTGCTATAATCATCTACAATGACCAGCACGTACTTAGCTCCTCCCAAACTGGTTTGCCTTGGCCCTACCAAATCTGCATTTATCAGCTGTTGTCTGCCTTGTGCTATTGTTGCTTATTGGGAATGCCTTGGGCTTTGATGTTTTGCATACTGCACAATCCAAATATGCCTTACATCCCTTTAAATTTAAACTTTCTGCAAATTGGCCCAACTTTTGAAAAACTTGGAAGCTGGCATGCCCAAGCTTTCTGTGTAAAAAATGAACACATGAATCATGTTTTGCAACACTGCCAAATGTTTGTGCACATTGAACTTTTTGTTCCCGTAACATATAAAGTTTATCATGCTATATGCTCTTTGCATAGACAATCCCATGTTTCTTTATAAGACACTGCCCATGGTCTCAAATCCTTGCTTGTCTAAACTAGAGACACTCAGCAAATTATATTCCATTTTTGGCACACATAAAACATTATTAAACCTTGTTTCCAAATATGGAATTTGCATATTGCCTCTTCCAATGACTTTAGCTTTCTTGCCATTTATCAAGGCTACTGTGTCTCCAGCAGTTGCATCTATCCTGTAAAACAATTTAGCATTATTAATAATCATTTGGCTAGCCCCGCTGTCAAATTGCCATTGATTTTTCCTGCAATAGCTGGAAAAATCCTTTTTTTGCAAATCTATTGCACCAGCAGCCTGTTCATCAGCTAACTGTCTTTCTTGCAAACTTCTTCTGTTTTACAAACAGTCCCTTTCCAAACAGTCTTTCTTTAAGCCCATGTCACACTGAACCAACGGATGCAAAGAGGATGTAAAACGGACAAAAAACCTTGCCATCTGTTCGAAACGCGATATACTCACTGCCTCCGTTTGGCTTCCTCTCTATCCATCCAGCATCCGTTTATTGATGTTTCATCCGCTCCGAAAGTTTTGGGCTGCCTAAAACTTTTGCGCGGAAAATGTATCCAGTTCGTCCGTTCTGCATCCGTTACGCATCCGCTACGCATCTGTTCTGCATCCGTTATGCATCCTTTATATCCGCTAGGCATCCGCTGCGCATCCGCGCAACTCGCATCCGCCCGGATGCAGGGAGGAAGCGGAACGGACGCAGAACGGATGCAGAACGGATGCAGAACAGATGCCTAGCGGAAACAAAGCGTTTAAAGTGGAAAAAACGTTCGCAGAGGGGACCTATCTCGGATATTAAGGATGTCTAGAGGATGTCTAGAGGATGTCTAGAGGATGCCTAGAGGATGCAAAGGGACACCTATACTGCCCATAAAAAGGGGGAGCAACTCGTCTGCATCTCACTTTCAGACCAGCAGCCTAGCTGTGCAGACCTCTGCAGCCTTCATCTGACACTTCCTCTTCCACAGCATCCAGTCATGTCCACCGTGGATTGTGACAAAGTCCTTTCGGCAGCCACCATCCTTCTGCAACAGTGCGAAACCATCTACAGGCTCTGTGAACTCTACTACGGGAAGAAAAGGAGGCACCCAAAAAAAGTCTGGGTCCAAAGATGGTTCGCCAGAAGAGCAGAGGATGGACTGTACAACAAGCTGATGGTGGAGCTCAGGAGCGAAGACACTCGGGCGTTCCAGAACTTCATGAGGATGCCTCCAGCCATGTTTGACAAAGTTGTGCAGCGGCTGACACCCAGGTTGACCAAGACAAACACCAACTTCCCGCACAGCCTGGAACCTGGGCTCAAGGTGGCACTCACTCTGCGCCACCTGGCCTCAGGGACCTCCTACAGGAGCATGCAGTATGGCTGGAGGGTGCCACCCAGCACCATCAGCTTTGTTGTCAGAGAAGTGGTGCAGGCCATCATCGAAGAATACAAGGAGGAGCTCCTCCAGTACCCCTCCACTGAAAAAGGATGGAAGAAAGATGCAGAGCAGTGGTATCAGAAGTGGAACTTCCCCCACACCGTTGGAGCCATCGATGGCAAGCACGTGGCCTGCAAAGCGCTAGCCAAGTCGGGGTCCACTTATCACAACTACAAGGGCTTCTTCAGCGTCATCCTCTTCGCCATGGTCGATGCTGACTACAAGTTCATGTACATGGATGCTTCAGGCAACGGGTCATCTTCAGATGCCCAGGTATACAACGCCAGTCACCTCAAGGAAGGGCTGGAAAGCAACCTCATGGTGGGCTTCCCAGATCCAGACCCACTGCCCAACGACACGCAAGATGTGCCCTACTTCATCGTGGGGGATGACGCCTTTTCCCTCACAACCTACCTCATGAAGCCTTACACCTCCAAATACCTCACCTGTGAAGAGAGGATCTTCAACTACAGGCTGTTCAGGGCAAGACGGGTGGTGGAGAACCCCTTTGGCATCCTGGCCAACAGGTTCCAGGTACTTCTCACCAACATGCAGCATAGCCCAGAGACCATGAGGAGGATCGTGGAAGCTTGCTGCATCCTGCACAATCTCATGCGCACCCACTACCCAGTCTTGCAGAACAGGCTTGTGGACCATCAACAAGGCAATGGGGACATGGAGCCTGGGGAATGGAGGCAAGGGCAAAACCTGATCGACACTGAGGATGTGCAAGGCCCCAACAGAGCCTCACGTGAGGCGAAGAAGCAGCGCAACCTCCTGAGACACTGGTGCAACTCCCCAGCTGGAGCAGTGGATTGGCAAGACAGGATGGTAGATGCTTAATGGATGCTTCCTTCAGTCTGTCTCATCACACGGATGAGTTTGGTTGGGCTACAATGAACAGGGTGTTTAATAAAGAGTTGTGTTTATGTTGAAATGTGTGGATGATTGATTACATTGTTATTGATAATAAAGGGCCATAGGTGTGGCACCTGGGAGGATGGACCATACAGTCCCACTATGCTTGCACTGGAGGTTTATCTATCCCACAGCTATTACCCATCCCAAAGGTATCCCTGCCCATCCCACAGGTATCCCTGCCCATCCCACAGCTATCTTAACCCATCCCACAAGCAAGCAAAGGCTTAAACCATTTATAAAAGTTTCCAGCAAGACTTTATTAAAAAAAAGAAATGAAGCAAGTGTGTGAATCAAAAATAGACTTTATTAACAACAAGCTATAAGACAAAAATGAGTCTCTGGCACTCCTCTTGGTCGCTTAGTCTCAGGGGTGAAGGGTGCAGGTGCTGTGGAGGTGGCTGGTGCTGGAGTACTTGTCATCAGCTCCTCCAGAAGCAGAAGCAGCAGAAGCCCCAGCCCCAGAAGAGCGAGCCCGTGCTTCAGAAGCCCCAGCAGAACCAGAGTGAGGGCCAGGGGGTGGGATGGTAGCCCTGTCCCTCTTGCAAGAGCTGGCAGCAGATGGCTGAGGCTTGCTGTGCTTCAGCATGGTTGTGGGGTTGCTGGCTGGCAGGGAGGCTGGCAGGGAGGGTGGCAGCAAGGCTTGCAGGCAGACATGCAGGCAGGGCAGGCAAGGCAGCCAATCCCTCCGGCAGCAGGTCTTTCCTCTGAATGGCGAGCTGCTTCTGTTATATCCGCGGGGCTGACGCAATGCATCCTCCCCGCATGCGCAATTAACGCCAGGCATCCGCTAGGCTTCCGCTATGCATCCGCTAGGCTTCCGCTGTGCATCCGCTTCATCCGTTCGGCGTCCGCTCTGCATCTGCTGTATCTGTTCCGCGTCCGCTTCGCTGAGGCCCCCTGGAAGCCCTGCGGTTGCGCCATCCGCTCTCATCCGCTTCCATCCGCTGGGCTTCCGTTCCGCATCCGCTTTGCATCCGTCCTGCGTCCTCCCCAAGTCCGTGTTATCCGCTCCGGTTATGCAAATTTTTGCCCCTTTTGAGAGCGGATAACAACGGATGGAACATTTTGCTCATCCGCTGTGTCCTTTTTGCATCCGTTGGCCAGTGTGACATGGGCTTTAAGTGAATCATTTCACTACAAATAAAGCACCTCTTTTGTTGCTGAGTTGTAGTCTGATATCCCCTGCTGCTCTACTGGTCTCTGGAGACAGCCAGTCTGTGGAATTTTCCATTCTGCTCCTTGGGTCCCCTTCTCAGGGATTTCTCCTCATGGCTAATTAAACAAGTTTTCACGGCTTCTAAATGCAGCTTCTGGTCTGGTTTGCATTCAAACACTGCACAATGTCCCAAGTTTTATTTCAGATGTTCAAAACTCGCAGCACTTTCTGAGATTCAGGAATCCTCATCCCATGCTCTTCTAACTTTATAAACTAAGTTTGCATATGAACAAAATGCTGTTCCACTAAATCTCCTGGCTGCAAATGAGCTCTGTATAATTTTCTTGATAATTGTACGATGTTGCATGGTGATACACTCACATGAACAGTCCTCAATTTATCCCAGACTTCCTTTGCAGTCTTTAAATCAGCTACATTGGTAAACTGATTATCTTCTAAACTTAAGATGAGCAAATGCTCTATCATGCAGCTTCGGATCTGCAACATTCAACGGTGCCTGGGGTGGATTTTCAACAGTATTCCACAGCTCTTTATTTTTTAAGAAACATTCCATCTTTGCAGCCCAAATAATATAGTTCTTCTGACTCAAACAGGGCAGAGAGCTCTCTCTAATTTTTTCAGCCATCTTGCAAAGCCTTGTTTCAGATTAACAGATAATCAGGGTTGGAAGGAACCTTGTTGGTCATGTAGTTCAGCCCCCCCCCCACCCCCGCCCAAGCAGGAGACCCTACACCATTTCTGACAAATAGTTTCTTACTTTTAAAACAGGCAGTCCCTCAGCTTTAATTACAACCAGTCTTTTTCTGGGTCCATAACCTGTTCAGAGTATTGCAGCATAAATTCAGCACCAGAAAAGTGAACACAGATGACTGAGGCTTCAATTTAACTTCTTTATAAACAGATAAAATAAATTTTACAATACCAGTTGTAGATTTCTCCAACATGAAGCAAGCTCAAACAGAAGCAGACGTGTTACAGGTTCAGAGCAACTCAACTCCATCTTAGAAACAGACATCAGTTTCACTTTAGTTCAGCAGGCAATCAAGACAGAGCAGAGGAGAGAAGCAGTTTCATTTTCAATAGACAGACTCAGAACTTAACATAGCTTCAGAGCTGTAGAGCTTAATATAGATAGAGCCACGCCTACATAGCAAGGCTACTTCTATTTTCAGTTTCCAAACAATCCTCATTGGCTGACTTAGTTGCTATGTCTTTTCATTGGCTGACCTTGTTACCATGCTCTATTCCAGCTCATTAATATACTCTGATAGAGTTTAGTTTAAGTACCTAATGGGTGGGAGAGAAAGAATAACAAGTTCCCCCAACTTTTTTTCTGTTTTCTTTATTGAACATAGGGAGGGGGTTAAGCAAGAAGAAGAGTTTGCTAAGTTCTCCTGAAGCTGCTGTTTTTGCACGTGGGCAGCTGGCTTCTCCAAAGTCTAGCAAGAGCTAGGAGAGATCTGCAGTCTCCTGACAACCAGCTGATCAGGACAGAAAGCTATGAAAACAGCTGTCATTTTTGCAAGGAATTGTTGGCATGCTGAAAATAGCAGCTGTTTTTAGGAAGCATGCTGAGCAGATCCAGGCGCTGTGGGATATAGTGGGGTTGAATGGGAAGGGAGAGAGGCAGGAGGGTGCTGCAGCTTCCTTTTGGTCAGAAGTAAAAACAAATGATCATGGAAGCACTATAGCAGCCATAACTTCAGAACAAGGTCATATGTAGCTTTTGGAGGGCATGTTGTAACTTCAAAAGGCCATTGTGCCCTGTTGTATCTCAAGAACTATCTGTATAAATATATTTATAGTATATTGAATATGTTACTCTGTAGCAGAGATGTTCAGTATTTTCAGCATATATTATATAAGGTACCATATGTGTGTGTGTGTGTAAGTGAATGCCTATGTATTTGTTTGTGAATAGACATATTGTATATGACAACCCCATTGAGTGGTAAAACAGGACAAAGAGGATGTTTGTAGTGCAATAATTCAAAGTTACTATAACAGCTATAAGATTGTAATACTATAGAAGGAAGCACTTTGTGCTGGAGAAATCAAAAGAAACAAAGATAGTCTGCACAAATAGCAACTGGGAATCATGCAGAGTATGGGTTTCATGTTTCAGAATAACATTTCTACATTATAAAAATAATTTATTCTATTTTGTGCAATATGTATTCAGACTCTGGGATAATACATGAGGATTTATGGTAGTTTTAACAATCATTCATCATTACAAAAATATTGGTCAATTTTGTCCTTATAGTATTAAATTTAAATAATATTTAAATTGCAAGTGGAATTCTACTTTTCTAAACAGTATTGCAAAATAATCTATATTTTGTAAGCAGAATTATGAAAGCTGACATAAATTAAGTTAATAATTAATTACATTAGTAATAAATTACTAAAGTATTACTCTTTAAAAACCAGATTTTCTACCTTTTTGTAGCTTTCTCAGCATTCTTATGATAGAAAATGGGGACATATCCAGAGATGGATGGTAGGCCAGGATTGCGTGTTTTGTGGTGCTTTTGTCTTGGAAAACTAATGTGATTGTGGTGTTTTTTTTCCTAATATTTTAATATATGAAATTTCATAAAAAAATAATGTGTCATGGTGAAAACATTTTAAATGTATAAATATATGTACATGAGAAATACATAAAATGCAGATTAATACAAATATAGGAGAATTATAATTTGCCTACATTTCCTGCTTAAATCTTAGAATTTTAAGGGCATATATCAGAAAAATGCATTGCCAAAACTATTATTTAGGGATGTTGGATCATGTCCAAAATTATATATCTCATTTCAGTATGGGATAAATAGAGGAAATGACTACATTACCACACATCTGTCTTGTGTAAACTTAATTCAGACAAAATAAGCCTGATTTTCCTGTCATTACTCCTTATTTAGAGAATGATTTCAAACATTACAATTTATTAGTATTACATACAAGTTAAATTATATTGTATGTTAATAGAGCCTTCTAAGATATGAAAAACTGTGCTTTAAAGACTATAATAAGTGGATGGAATGTCAAATGACCCAAAGTGAACACATATTTTATGTGACCTAATAAATGGATCAATGGGATTCTTTAACAGAAAATGATATAGTTTACTTTCACCTATATCCTTTGTAATTTCACTCTGAATTTTAATAATAAATGTACTTAGTTTTTATCATTTTTTTTTCATTTTTATATTCAAAAGTAATATTCCTTGCGAAGAGGAGTCACACATAGGTAGAATAAATATTCTAAATTATAAAGTATCTGATATTTATACTGTATATATCATAAGATTATATGGGATAAATATATTATTTATATTATATGATGTAAATAATAATGGGCTTCTAGTACTATTTAGTTTTTAGTTTTCTAGTTTTATTGTGTCACAGTTTTAACTTATAGTTGTATTTTTCAGTCATCAGTATAGATGTAAGAATATTTTCTTACTATTTATATAGCAAGTATATGAGATAGATATAATTGGGGATAGGCAGATTGCTGGCTTCTGAGTCTACTGTGAGTATGATAATGAAAAATGAAACTTCTTGGTATTCTAAGTGGGAAACATGTATAAGGCATGAAATATTTCACAGTTAAAAAAGTAACAACCATCCCTTATTAGGTTATCTTAAAATCTCTTTCTCCTATAGCCTATTTCAAGGGTGTCAAATTCAATTTTATTAATGGCTGCATCAGGATTATGTCCTTGGGGGGCTGGCAGGGGCATGGGCAAGGTGGGCATGGCCAGCTCAACATCACTCATGTCAGGGGCACCACTGGTGGCCAAGTGCTAAGGCAGTACTTCTCTCAGATACTCCCTCACTCTCATTATAGCCAGCCAGCCTTCCTTCCTTCCTTCCTTCCTTCCTTCCTTCCTTCCTTCCTTCCT
>BLBF01000019.1:3323147-3359521 GCA_015471245.1 Laticauda colubrina | reverse complement strand
CCTTCCTTCCTTCCTTCCTTCCTTCCTTCCTTCCTTCCTTCCTTCCTTCCTTCCTTCCTTCCTTCCTTCCTTCCTTCCTTCCTTCCTTTCTTCTTTCTCCTTCCTTCTTCCTTCTTCCTTCTCCTTTCTTCTTCCACTCTTTCCTTATTTTTCTTTCCTTGCTCTCTTCCCAACCTTCCTTTCTCTTTGTCTTTCCTCTTTCCCTTTCTCTATTCCTGTCCCTTCTTGCATACATAAATGCAAAAGGAGAAACTTTTCTCCTTTTGTTTTGTTTTTGGTTCATTTTGCTAGCAGCTATCCTTCTGCCAGTGAAAACGGAGCTCAGGGGACTACCTGCATTCCTCCCAGGTGCCATTTTTGGTTGCCAGAGCCTCCTGCAGCCCTCTGCTAGCAAAAAAACTGAGCTCAGGGGGGTTCTCCTGGGCCCTGTTTAAAGGTACAATGAAAAAGAGGCAGGCAGGATGCCATCATGGCTGATAACGGGGCCCAGGAGGCCCTCTCGAGCTCCCATTTTCACTGGCAGAGGTACTGCAGGCCAGTTCTTTGCTAAGTTTTCAGGGCAGCCCCAGGGGCCAGATCTAAGCACCCCCTGGGCCAGATTCAGCCCATAGGCCTTGCATTTGACACCCTAGCCTATTTAATGAAAAGTGGCTTATTCCTGATTTGACTTAAATCCAGCATATTTTAATCTAACGAGTGTACATGTCAGTGTTCCAAATAATGCACCCTAGAAAGCAGAACTCCAAGGCAGGTAGATTCCTCAAGGAACAATTTATTGGATACATCATATTGGCAGAACTGGTGAAAACCAACTCTGAAAGTTCCCATGGTTCACCAGATTAAAAAGTGAAAGTTTCCACTTTTCCCAAGTCATCAGTCACATTGTCCAATAGAGGTGCTGGCCAGATATTTGGTTACTCTACTCCTCCTCTCTGCAGTCACCTGTTGGAATGTCCTTGATTCCCACAGGAAAACTTTTTGTTTTGACTACAAACCACCAGCTATCTATTTTCCTCCTCCCTGTACCTTCTTCTTCCTTGTGATAACCCTGAAGGATCCAAGATAGCCTCAGGCAGGCTTGCTTCAGGGTTGATAATACATACATATTTTACTGCTGTTCTTTAATTATAGTTCTAAGATAAAGAGCCTTTATAAAGATTTAAATAATTTTATGCTTGAAAATTACTATCCAGGGCATATACCAGAGGAATGTGTGCCAAAATTATTATTTATATTTAAATAAAATTATATATAATGTTTCCCATAAATAGCATCCTTCTGATGCATTAAAAATTACAATTTGATAACAATTTAGGAAGATTTGTAAGTTATACTCAAAACTTTCATGAACTGAAAATTATATGCTTCTAATTTCTATTTTATTATAGAGCAAGTTATATATTTTGTGTAGACATTTAAAAATGTCAAAATTCATGTTAATTTTTTATTCCTTGGAGATAGCTATCAAACTTTGTATCCACGTATGTTTTCATTAACCTCTTATCTACACCTATGTAATGTAATATTTATTTTCATCTGTTCATATAGCCCAGCATAGTACAAATTAGATTGGCTAATGTAATGCTTTAATGAAAATATTTTTATTAATCAAATTTTTGCAGATGCATTATTACTACAAGGGCTAATAAAATATAAAAAGCTAAAAACATTTTAAAAGAGAAATAGCTTAATCCTCTAATGGAAAATGTGACACATATATTTAATTGAATGAATATGACTTTTTAAGTTTGACCAGTGTTTTTATTTTTTTTTAAATAGTGCATACTTAATTTATAAATTTAAAACATTACACAAGCAATTAAATTAAAATTAATCTGTTGGGTTGTTGTTATATTGAAAAATAATTAGATAAAGTAATGTAAATTGAAACTTGTAATGCATATTTGTGTGAAAATTAGCTCCCATCATTTCAGTAATCTCTTAAAATCTCTCATTTTAAAATATTTTCTTAGGAAAATTCTGAGAAGGCTAGCCATTCATTCCAGTGCAGCTGGCAGTCATACCTGGTTTGTATTAAAGATAGATTTATTTTAAGCATAAATTCTGTCTTTATCTGTTTTGATTTTAACTTTTTATGAAGGTTGCTTCATTATTTATTTTTTTTGATTAGGGAGCAGATGATTTGGTATCCTCTCAAAACACTGGTAGTCACAGGGTTAAGCCCATGTCACACTGAACCAACGGATGCAAAGAGGATGTAAAACGGACAAAAAACCTTGCCATCCGTTCGAAAACGCGATGTACTCACTGCCTCCATTTGGCTTCCTCTCTATCCGTCCAGCATCCGTTTATGGACGTTTCATCTGCTCCAAAAGTTTTGGGCTGCCCAAAAGTTTTGGGCTGCCCAAAAGTTTTGCGCAGAAAATGTATCCAGTTCGTTCTGCATCCGTTACGCATCCGCTACGCATCTGTTCCGCATCCGCTATATCCGCTAGGCATCCGCTACGCATCCTCACAACTCGCATCCGCCTGGATGCAGGGAGGAAGCGGAACGGATGCAGAACGGATGCCTAGAGGATGCCTAGCGGATGCAGAATGGAAACAAAGCGTTTAAAGCGAAAAAAATGTTCGCAGATGGGACCTATCTCGGATATTAAGGATGCCTAGAGGATGCCTAGAGAATGCCTAGAGGATGCCTAGAGGATGCCTAGCGGAAAACCTATACTGCCAATAAAAAGGGGGAGCAACTCGCCTGCATCTCACTTTCAGAACAGCAGCCCAGCAGTGCAGACCTCTGCAGCCTTCATCTGGCTCTTCCTCTTCCACAGCATCCAGTCATGTCCACCGTGGATTGTAACAAAGTCCTTTCGGCAGCTACCATCATTCTGCAACAGTGCGAAGCCATCTGCAGGCTGTGTGAACTCTACTGCGAGAAGAAAAGGAGCCACCCAAAAAGAGTCTGGATCCGAAGATGGTTCGCCAGAAGAGCAGAGGACGGACTGTACAACAAGCTGATGGTGGAGCTCAGGAGCGAAGACACTCGGGCGTTCCAGAACTTCATGAGGATGCCTCCAGCCATGTTTGACGAAGTTGTGCAGCGGCTGACACCCAGGTTGACCAAGGTTCCAGGCCCAGCCTGGAACCTGGGCTCAAGGTGGCACTCACTCTGCGCCACCTGGCCTCAGGGACCTCCTACAGGAGCATGCAGTACGGCTGGAGGGTGCCATCCAACACCATCAGCATTGTTGTCAGAGAAGTGGTGCAGGCCATCATTGAAGAATACAAGGAGGAGCTCCTCCAGTACCCCTCCACTGAAGAAGAATGGAAGAAAGTTGCAGAGCAGTGGTATCAGAAGTGGAACTTACCACACACCGTTGGAGCCATAGATGGCAAGCACGTGGCCTGCAAAGCTCCAGCCAAGTCGGGGTCTACTTATTTCAACTCCAAGGGCTTCTTCAGCATCATCCTCTTCGCCATGGTTGATGCTGATTACAAGTTCATGTACATCGATGCTTCAGGCAACGGCTCATCTTCAGATGCCCAGGTATACAACACCAGTCACCTCAAGGAGGAGCTGGAATGCAACCTCATCGTGGGCTTCCCAGATCCAGAACCCCTGCCCAACGACACACAAGATGTGCCCTACTTCATCGTGGGGGATGATGCCTTCTCCCTCACAACCTACCTCATGAAGCCCTACACTTCCATACTCCTCACCCATGAAGAGAGGATCTTCAACTACAGGCTGTCCAGGGCAAGGCGGGTGGTGGAGAACGCCTTTGGCATCCTGGCCAACAGGTTCCAGGTACTTCTCACCACCATGCAGCATTGCCCAGAGACCGTGAGGAGGATCATGGAAGCTTGCTGCATCCTGCACAATTTCATGCGCACCCGCTACCCAGTCTTGCAGAACAGGCTTGTGGACCTCCAGCAAGGCAATGGGGACATGGAGCCTGGGGAATGGAGGCAAGGGCGAAACCTGATCGACACTGAGGATGTGCAAGGCCCCAACAGAGCCTCACATGAAGCAAAGAAGCAGCGCAACCTCCTGAGACACTGGTGCAACTCCCCAGCTGGAGCAGTGGAGTGGCAAGACAGGATGGTAGATGCTTAATGGATGCTTCCTTCAGCCTGTCTCATCACACGGATGAGATTGGGCCATGTATGTTTGGTTGGCCTACAACGAACAGGGCGTTTAATAAAGAGTTGTGTTTATGTTGACATGTGTGGATAATTATTACATTATTATTGATAATAAAGGGCCGTAGGTGTGCCAGCTGGGAGGGTGGACCATACAGTCCTACTATGCTTGCACTGGAGGTTTATCTATCCCACTGCTATCCTAACCCATCCCAAAGCTCTCCTTACCCATCCCACAAGCATGCAAAGGCTTAAACCATTTCTAAAAGTTTCCAGCAAGACTTTATTAAAAAAAAGAAATGAAGCAAGTGTGTGAATCATAAATAGACTTTATTAACAACAAGCTATAAGACAAAAATGAGTCTCTGGCACTCCTCTTGGTCGCTCAGTCCCAGGGGTGAAGGGTGCAGGTGCTGTGGAGGTGGCTGGTGCTGGAGTGCTTGTCATCAGCTCCTCCAGAAGCAGAAGCAGCAGAAGCGCCAGCCCCAGAAGAGCGAGCCCATGCTGCAGAAGCCCCAGGAGAACCAGAGTGAGGGCCAGGGGGCGGGATGGTAGCCCTGTCCCTCTTGCCAGGGCTGGCAGCAGATGGCTGAGGCTTGCTGTGCTTCCGCATGGTTGTGGGGTTGCTGGCTGGCAGGGAGGCTGGCAGGAACCAAGGCTGGCAGGGAGGCTGGCAGGAAGGCTGGCAGGCAGGCTGGCAGGCAGGCACCAAGGCTGGCAGGCAGGCTGGCAGGCAGGCAGGCAGGCAGGCACCAAGGCTGCCAGGAAGGCTGGCACCAAGGCAGGCACCAGGGCTGGCAGGGAGGCAGGCACCAAGGCTGGCAGAAAGGCTGGCAGGCAGGCAGGCAGGCACCAAGGCTGGCAGGCAGACATGAACCAAGGCTGGCAGGAAGGCAGGTAGCAAGGCTGGCAGGCAGACTGGCTGGCAGCAAGGCTTGCAGGGAGGCTGGCAGCAAGGCTGGTAGCAAGGCTGGCAGCAAGGCCGGGAGGCAGACATGCAGGCAGGGCAGGCAAGGCAGTCGGTGTGTCTGGAAGCAGGTCTTTCCTCTGAATGGCGACCTGCTTCTGAGTTGCTTCTGTTATATCCGCGGGGCTGACGCAATGCATCCTCCCCGCATGCACAATTAACGCCAGGCATCCATTAGGCTTCCGCTGTGCATCCGCTGTGCATCCGCTTCATCCGTTCGGCGTCCGCTGTGCATCCGCTGTGCATCCACTGTATCCGTTCCACGTCCGCTTTGCTGAGGTCCCCCAGAAGTCTAGCGGACGCGCCATCCGCTCTCATCCGCTGGGCTTCCGTTTCGTATCTGCTTTGCATCCGCCCTGCGTCCTCCCCGCGTCCGTGTTATCCGCTCCAGTTATACAAATTTTTGCCCCTTTTGAGAGCGGATAACAACGGATGGAACATTTTGCTCGTCCGCTGTGACCTTTTTGCATCCGTTGGGCAGTGTGACATGGGCTTTAGTATTTAAAATTTATTTCAATAAAATTAATGTGATATTTTTTTACTAATATAGTTTAGAATTTGAGTTTTCTATGAGATTATTAATAAGCTTATATGCAAGTTATAATGCAACACAGAATTGAATATAGAATGAATTTTTTGAACATTTCAAAGATTCTTTAAATAGAAGAATGTAATTTCTTAGAATAAATTTAAGAATTTTTTTTATGGACGTGGATTAAAACACATAATGATGTTATTTCTTGGTTAAGCTAAATATCTTCTGAATTCAAGATTTTGTCAGCACAGTAATTTATCTTGCATGGTTTTTAAATCTGCATGGTTTATCTAATGAGCTGCAGTTTGAAGTGGAATTCAAATTCAAGAGTGAAACATTGCTTAAAGTTAATTTTAGTTAGCTTAAATGTTGTTCTGTAGTTAAAGAATATCAAAGAAATTAAGAGGAGGGGATAAGTTAATGAAGTGTTTTCTCATTTTTAATAATAAAAATATGAATTATTATAACTACACTGGTGCATTGTATTTTAATTCACATTTTACATTAAACATAACGTGATATGTTTAGTTTTGTCTTAGAATATTGTGTGAACCGATCATTGTGGTTTGTCAACTATAACTACAACTTAATATGTTTGAACCAATTACATTGGTCAACAATCATAGATATTCACACCATGGTTTGGCTTAATGTGCAAACTAGAATTTTGCAAAATATATTAACATGAATAAACTGTGTGTATGCCTGTGAAAACAAACTCTTTTGGGGCTTTGCATACACACAGAGACAGTACTGAATCTTACTAGTGAATTTGTAATCCTTTAATAAGAAAAGAAAAACACTCTGGTCCAAAGGGCTCCCCATGAAAATATTTATGAATTGGAAAGTGAATTATAATTTTTAATTAAGAGTTTTTTTTAAAAAAATTATTGGTTTTTAAAACAAACATAAACAAACAAAACATAAAAACATCAAGTTATCTTCCATATATGTACATACAGTATGCTGGTTGGCTTACAAATTGTTTTGTGCTTCCATTTCATAGTCTTCAGTTATAATTACATTGTATATAATCTCATATTTTCAATCAAATATTAAATACTTTAATATCATTAATCATTTGACAATACTTTTATTCATTCATGTTTTACAAAATGATCATATTTACTTAATTTGTTTTATGACAATTCATATTATCATCAAGATCTATCCTAGAATCATTTTGTAGATATAAGAAAAGAATACATCTTTATATATTTATTATTTTCTAAGAATCTACATATTTCATTACTATATTTTATTGTCTAACCTTTGATAAAATAGATCCCAAATTTTATAAAATTGTTTATCATCCTGTTCTCTAATTTCAAATGTCAATCTACTTATTTCAGCACATTTCAATATTTTCTTAATGATTTCCTCCTAAAATGGTATTTTCTCATTTTCCCAGTTTTTAGCAAATACAATCTTAGCCGCTGTTAATAGATTTACAGTCAGGTATTTCAATTCTTTACTAAATGTCTGATGACATTTCCAACATTTTTCGGATTTATTCTTGAACATTCTTGCTATTCTTGTCGGGGGAAAATGCCACCTGTAAAACATCTTGTACAAGTTTTCTTTATATGCTTTTGACATTGTCATTTTATAATTTTGAGACCACAACTTTTGCCATTTCTCTAAATCAATCCCAGATCCAAAATTCTTCCCTCAAGCAATCATAGTTTCTTCAATTTGTTCTTCTTCTAGTTTAATTTCTAATAAATATCCATACATTTTTTAAATCACCTTTTCATCGGTACCTGTCAAAATCTTGTCTAAGTCGGTCAGTTTATCATAGAATCCTTCTGTTTTAGAATCTTTATCATATCTTGAATGTATTTGCACATATGAAAAACCAATTCATCTTTATACTTTGTTCCTCTCATTTTTGTATAGATTTAAGTTCACCCTTTTCATTCAATATTTCACCATATCTAACTGTTCCTTTTTATATATTATAGGATAAAAAAATGCTTCAATAGTCAATAACCAGACTGGAATTTTCAAATAACATTGTCTTTTAATCTTCTCCCAGTTTAACCACAGAGATTCCCGTATATAATGTCTTCTAAAGTACCCCTGTGTTTTAGTTCCTTCATACTATAATAAAGCATGCCACCCCAACAACAGATCATGTCCTTCAAATGGCAACAATTTAGTATTTCTTAATGTTATCCATTCCTTAACCCACATCAAATTTGTAGCTTGATAATACAACTCCCAATTAGGCAAACCAAATCCTCCTCTTATTCTAGCATTTTGGAAACGTTTTAACTTTATTCTCGCTTTCTTACCTTGCCATATATATTTCAACACAATTTTATTTAAATCTTCAAAGTAGTCTTTTACAAGCCTAATTAGAATTGTTTGAAACAAATATAAAATTCTGGGTAATATATTCATCTTGATTGTTGATATTCTCCCTATTAATGACAGTTGTAAATTTTCCCATTTCGCCAAGTCTAGCGCTATCTGCTGTTTAAGTTTGATATAATTATTCTCTTTTAGTGTACTGCATCTTGCTGTCAAGTATATCCCCAAGTACTTGATCTTATTCGTGTCCTGAATTTTCAATAGGTCTACCAGTTCTTCCTTTTGTCTTGATAGCATGTTCTTTGTCAAGATTTTTGTCTTATCTTTATTTATTTTCAAACCAGCCACCTTTCCATATGTCTCTATCTTTTCGATCAATTTTGATGCTGTTTCTCGTAGGTCTTCTTGGATAAAAAACAGATCATCTGCAAATGCTTGCAACTTAAGTTCTTACTTTTTAATTTTCATCCCTTTTATATTGTTTTCATCTCTAATATTTCTATTTAGCACTTCCAAAGTTAACCACAAACAACAGAGGTGATAGTGGACACTCTTGTCTTATTCCTTTTCTTATATCAGTTGAATCTGTCAGTTCTCCCTCTATCATTACCTTTGCTGTCTGCTTATGATATATAGCTTCTATTGCTTGAATAAATTTTCTAGCAAAGCCCATCTGTTCCAGCAGTAATAACATGAATTGTCAATTCACATTATCAAATGCCTTCTGTGCCTCTAGAAATATCAGAGCCATTTGTTTTTCAGGATGTACTTCATAGTATTCCAAAGTGTCCAAGATTACTCTCATATTGTCTTTAATTTGTCTCTTTGGCAGAAATCCATTTTGATCAGGATGGATAAAATTATTTAAGTATTTTTAAAGTCTTTCTGCCAATATTGAAGCAAATATTGCATTTAGTAGGGAAATAGGTCTATAGCTCTTGATTTGTAATGTATTGGTCTCTTCTTTTGGAACAAGTGTAATATAAGCTTCTGACCATGATTTAGGTATCCTCTTCTTTAACATAATTTCATTCATAGCTTCTAGCAATGGAAAGTTCAATGATTCTTGTAATGATTTATAAAATTCTGCCGGAAGTTCATCTGGGCCTGGTGCCCTTACATTATTTTCCTTCTGAAGTGCTTCAGTTAACTCCTTCATCGTTATATTGGTTTCTAACATTGTTTCACTCTCTTTAGGTATCTGGGGTAAATTAGCATTCTGTAAATACTGTTTAACTCTTTCCTCACCAATATTCTCTTGTGTGTATAGTTTCCCATAATAGTCTTGAATGATTTCCTTCTTCTCTTTACTACCATAGCAAACTTGGCCTTGTTCATCTATTAATTGCAATATTTTCCTTGATTCTTTCTCCTTTCTCAATTTATATGCTAACCATCTACCTGGTTTATTTGCATCTTCAAAGTAGTTCTGTTTAGCACCTCTAATTTTTTGTGCTAATTCTTCTTTTTCTATTAGACCCATTTTATGCTTGGTTATATCCATTTTTAACTTAATGTCCTTTTTCTGTGGCATTTTCTGTAGCTCTTTTTCATGTCCTTTATATTCATCCTCTAATGCCTTAGAGGCTAATCTTTTCATGATATTTTTTTTCCTTGTATAGTCTATTATCAAGCCTCTGACATATACCTTCATTGTATCCCATACATTCTGGATTGATGTATCTTCTTTTTTTTTTTCTCTAAAGAAAAAGGCCAGTTCTTTCTCCATCCACTGTGTGAAGTCTTTTTCCTTTAAAATAGTATTATTTAACATCCATTTAGGTCTTCTTCTTTGTCCTTTCCATTTAATTGTCACTGGATTGTGATCTGCCCAAGTACTGTTTCAATATTTATTTCTTGAATATTAGTAAACAATTCTGCTGACATCCATATCATATCTGTTCTGGACCATGATAAGTGTCTATTTGAGTAGTAGGTGTTTTGTTTAGTTTTAGCATTTCTTTCTCTCCATGTATCTTTTAAGTTTATTTCATCTACCATTTAAAAAAAGGATTTAGGGAGAGTCTTTCTATTTTGCTTTATTGTTTTCTGTGCTGAATAATCCAGTTTATTGTCTACAATTTCATTAAAATCTCCCATCATAACTTTATTAACATAGTCCAGTTCAATTATTTTCATATGTAATTTTTTTATACAATTCTTCTTGATCGTCATTTGGAGCATAGATTGCAATCAGGAGTGTTAACATAGTCCTGTTCAATTATTTTCATATGTAATTTTTTGTACAATTCTTCTTGATTGTCATTCGGGGCATAGATTGCAATCAGGAGTGTTTTCATGTTATTGTCCATTATTTCCACCATTAATATTCTTCCGTCGTCATCAATATAAATCAGTTTCGCTGGGATGGTCTCTTTAATATATCAAACCATTCCTCTTTTCTTACATTGTGTCAAGGAAGTAAATATTTTCCCTAATTTTGACTGTGTCAACAATTGTTCATATTGTTTTTTTAAATATGTACTTCTTGTAGGCAGATTATATCAAATTTTAATTTTTCTAATTTATGAAAAGTTTTCTTTCTTTTAACAGCTGAGTTAAGTCCATTTATATTAATTGTAATCAATTTTTTCTCTTCCATGGTTATATTTTGTAATTAGGTTTGACAGCTCTCGTGGATCTTAGTTCACATTGTTCTTTGGCTTCCTCCTTTCCACCTACTGCACCTTCTTCTTTTTCAGTTGTCATTTGGGAGTCCTCTTGGAATTCAGTTAGTGAAATTTCTTTTTCTGCCTCTTTCTCCCCTCTGAAAATTTTTGTGTGAAATGATTCAGCTTTCTCAGTTGAGTCAATTCTATATCTCTTTTCTTGCCATGTGAACATTAAACCTTCTGGAATCAGCCATCTATAATTCACCTCTTTTTTAAGTAGCAATTTGGTCAAGAATTGGTATTCTCTTCTCATCTCTTTCAATCTTCTGGATACTTGTTTCAAGACCACAATCTCTTTATCTTTGTATTTCAATGTTTTCTCTCTTGCCACTTGCAGTATTTGCATTTTAATGGCTTTCTTTGTTAATCTGATGTGAATTTCTCTTGGTAAGCTATTTTTCATTGCATATCTTATGAAGATTCGATAAACCTCATCTATTCCATCAATCATCTTCTCTTCAATTATTTCCAAAGCTTCAGCCAATATTTCTATCATTATCTCAGTTAGATTTTGTCCTTTTTCTTCCTCTATGTTTTGGAATCTGTGATAAAATTCTGATCTGTTCATCTCCCATCTCAGCATACCACTTTTATCTTGTTCAACCACAGTTAATCTGTTATCAATGTCTCCAATTTTCTTGTCTCTTTGTTTATCTTCTTCAATTTTTTGGAGTCTCTCATCATATTCATCATCATTTGTTGGATGTTCTCCACTTTTTCATCAGTTTTCCCTGTTCTTTATTTGATGTTCTCTATTCTCTTTTCAATATTCTCTGATCTTGTTTGAATATTTTGAATTCCTTGCATAATAATCTGCAGGGTCACTTTTTCTTGCTCTTTTTCTTGCCTTAACATTGTCTTTATTGAACATTGTCCTCCAGATGGTAGAGAGGAAGAAGTAGAAGTTGAGGAACCAGGAGCTGTTAATTTGCTATTCATTTGGAGCAATTCAAAATTTTCAGGTTCTTCTAGATCTTAATCCAATTGTGAAATAACCAATTGCAGTTCCAAATAAAAATAGTAGGAAAAAAGAAGCCAAATAGTAATAATAATAAAAAAGAAGAAAAAAGTTCTTCAGGTTCTTGTGTACCTTTATCCAATCGGTTGGTTAGATGACAGTACAAATTCAAAAATGAAGGAAAAGACCATAAACACACCATAAACATACACAAAAAAGAAAAAGTTGTGGAATCCTAAAAAAGGTGAAAAAGTGAGGAAAAAGACTTAAAAAAGGGGGGGGGATTCTTCAGGTTCTTCAACACCTTAATTCAATTAAAAGGTCTCAAATATAAAAGGATGCATAAAAATAAACAACCCCCCCCAACAATATAGAAGGTAGATAGAAAGACAAAAATACCAGAAAGGGAGAGAGAGAGAAAAAGGCTACTCCCTTAAAAAGAAAAGGAAGGGAAACATTAATACCAAAGTTTTTCCTTTAAAATAAAAAGGCGGCGTAGAAGTTTAACTTCCAAAGACAAAAAACAAAACAAAGACAAATTCCAAAGGGCCAAAAATCCAAATAGCTGTTACAAAAAAAGTAAACTGATGAGGGGTAGCACAGCTTAGAAAGAATAAAAAGAGCACACTGTAGTTTGTTTAATTATCCAAGGCTCTTGTTATAACTCTCTTCTCCAAAGACGTATCACCTTTTCTTTTCCTAAGCTTCAACACCAGACTCCAACTGTTGATAGAAATCCAGAAGAGCACCTGCAATAATACTTTCTCATGCTCTTCCCTCTTTCTTATCAAACAGTCAAAGTCCTTGAAAAAAAGTCTCAGTTCTTTCTCAGTTTTGTCTGGTCAAAAGAGGAATAGAAATAGAATATTTCCAAGCCTCTAGTTGGCAGTGTTACAAAGTTTCTTTTGCTTTCACGTTCACTCTCCTTTTCCAAGCAAAATATAAGAAGAATTAATTAAAAAAAGAAAAAGATATTTTTTTAAAAAATAGCTAAAAGAGAGTCTCTGGCTTAGAATATTATAAAGTCAAAAAGGAGAAAAGAAGAGATAAAAAGAAGAGAAAAAAACCAGTCCAGTTTCAAAATATAAGATCATATGTAGAAAATCCAGCAATGAGAAAAAAAAATAAAAATATTACTTTGACATTCCTGTTTAATATTGCCGCTTAATCACTTCTATTAAAACTTTTACAGATTATTTCTTACCCTTAGGGTGTCCTTTCAAGTCTTAAAATAAAGAAAAAGTTCTCACCAAACCGGCACACTTTCTCTTTCTGTTCTCTTTCATTTCGGAGCTGTCCCAACTTCAGCAGCTTTAATGGCTGCCTTTTTGCCACTGGCAAAAAGAGCTTCTCCTGGATCTACCAGGGACTTTGCGATATCTCTGGTATCGACAGGATGTGCTCTTCACTTTCACTGTCTTTTCGGGACAGTTTAGGTCCGATTGGGCCATTTAGGAGAAAGATACCGGCATTGATCTCAGAACTCCAAGATCACATGCCGTATCATCGTGACTCCAGCTCTGCCCCCTCCCTTAATTAAGAGGTTTTGGGTAAATTAAAATAGTATATTGTTGTAGTAGATGTTAGAGGAAGTAATTCTGTATTCATTTTCTTATAATTGATTCCTTTTGAACATTGAAAACAATTCTCAATATATTTTCCAGATGTTGGAGTTCCTTATAAAAGACCATGCCGTGAAGGCCTAATGAGAATAGAAGTTTAAAAAAACCTTTCTTCTATAAGATATAAAACTGTATGCAAGTTTAATATATTAATTTAAAGCAAGTTAGTTTTGACAATAACTCCTATAGCACTAGTAGTTGTAGCTAGTTGTAAACTCACTAGTAGTTGTAGCTGTCAAAAGCAAACATTGCAAACATCAAGAAGTAAGGAATTTGATTATCTGTATTCATACGTGGCCCTTAAAAGCTTAGGTACATGCTTTTAAAACAAAAAAACCAAATATGTTATTCAGTTAAATCATTTCATAATTTCCAGCTAAAGATATAAGGAGCTGCCTATGTCCTTTACATTTACTCTTCTCAGCAAATTAAGTGATTATCCTTAAATCGTTTCCTTTCATCCCACCTGGCATTCCACTTCCCTGGGCAGTCAGCTGGTTCAAGTTTAGGCCACATTGAAAGTTTAGGAAATTGGTACAAGTCTAAGTTGAGAAATCCAACTGCAGCTCTTCCTGTTGTCCTTAGCTTTCCTTCTGTCATCAATTTCTGTCCATCATCACAATCATCCTTCTATAGCCACCCCTTCATCAGGGGAGTTTTTAAGTTAGCAAAACTTAAGTCTGAAAATACTTCTTTTCTACTGATGAGCTTGATTTTCAAGGAGCTAGATATTTTCTTTTCACCACATAAATGTTGAAGTAAACAATGTTGTAATATTAATTTGTTTAAAAGAAAAGATTAGTATAGAAATTCATTATGTTAGTAAATATGATGGGAATTAAAATGATGACAATTGAAATCATGAACATAATGCTTTAAGTTAATATAGAACTGTTATAAAAGATTGTTTAGAACTACAAGCAATAAAATTTACCAAAACCATTTTGTTCTGTAATGAAATCAACTTTTGAGGTTCATAACTTTTCATAACTTTGTTCTTAAGAACCTTTCCTTAGATGTCAGTGGGCTCCACAGGAATAGACCCAGTAATTCTAGGAAAAGAGATCTAATGGTTTGTATTCCAGATCAGTATGATGTGGTTTGGTCATATAACACTTTGTTATGCACTAATAATAATGACATATTTAATAACATTTTCATTGTGTGAACTGTGTGCACATGAGAGAGATAAAAAACAATTTAAAATTATTGATTTTAAAACTACTAGTTATTGCATGACATACAGAGATATTGATTAATGTAACAAAGTCAATAATAAGTGACATGGAAATAGTATAGATTAAATTTTTGCTCATATACAATGCTGTGTTGGAAATATTTGTGTCCATAAAATATTTATAAAGTTTAATTGTGCGCATATAAACTATACATATGAAAATAATTTCTCATGAATTGTAGGTGGTTACATCTCCTTCCCCAGGGTCCCTACACTTGTGCGCATGTCCATGTGCAAACACGCACATGGAGAGACATGCACCCCATACCTTCTATTCTGGCTTTGCTGCCCTTGCACAAATACAAGCACTCTGTATCCACTTTCCCTGCCTTCCTGCAGCTACACACATGCATATGCCCTATGTCCTTATTCCCAGGCCTCCAAGCATACACACACACACACACACACACACACACACACACACACTGCATCCCATGCTGTCCTTTGTGGGTCTCCTTGCACTTACATCCACTATGCCCTCTTTTCCAGCCCCCCTGCACTCCATACACACGTCATCCATTAGCTTCCTCTCTGAACACATACACAGGCATGCACCATGATTCCTCTTTCCCATGCTTCTCTGTACCTGAATGTAGACACCCTTCATACTCTTTTTGTACCTTCTTGAGCTGGCATACACAAGGATGCATCCCACACTTTCTTTCTGTTCTTCCCAGCACTTACTCCCTAGCACCCTCCTTCCAGGCCTTTCTATACTTGCATGAACTCCACATACTGGATCTCTTCACCCATCGCTACCTACCTGGCCTCTCTCACCTTCCTGTGGCACTCCTGCACTTTTTCCCCTGGTAGCTCCTCTGTTTCTTGCTTATATATAATTTAACTTACAATATCACATTACAATGAATAGAAAAATTAAATTTCTAAATTGCTTTGAAATATTTCAGAGTCATTCAATCAGAATTATTTCTTCAAAGCAGATTACCATTTCAATTCATAAATCTGCATCAATTTAAAAATCTTGGTGTTAGCACTGCTTTCATCTGGGTTTGCTCTTCTGTGCAAATACATAATAAATATGTAACTTTTAAACAGTTTCTTCTGTTTTACAAGACCTGGACAAGGCAGTTGGTATTTCTGGAAGTAAAAGAATGGCGCAGTTGTTTTGTACATCAGGAATCACAAGAGTACTAGAAAACCTATCTTGATTAGAAAGTTTACCTTTGACAGAGTTCTAGCTAGACTTATACATACTCCTTTCTGATATATCTTCCGTACTTTGATGATGCAGTTTTCTGCTATGAGAAATTATAAAGTTCTGACTAGAATTGTATTTCTGGATCAACTACCTTATGCTGTACATCCAATATGAAATTGTGGATATGTATTTTAATAAAATTCATTAGCAAATATAATGTGGGTTGGCATGTTTTTCTGCATGTTTTGTGCAAACCACTTCTACCAAGATTTTTCTATCATGAGCTCTCTTGATCAGCACCTATAATTTCTGAAAACTTACAACTTTAAATGTCAGTTATTATATGTTTGTCGGTACATTATCGTTGTTATTGTTAGTTATTTTACCCAAAGGAAAAATACATTTTTTCATTATGTTAATTAACATAATTTAACATAATTTATTATGTTAATTGATTTGATCTTAATTAATTTGATTTGGTCTTAATTAATTTTGCTTATAAATATTTTTTCAGATGGCAATGTTATAATTTAAAATTCTTTAAATGGATAACACTTATGTTGATAATTTATGTGGATGATAATTACAGTATGTTCATAATTGTAACTTTTATAATTTTTACAGAGCCATATTTACAGTGATTCTTATGGTGGAAAGAAGTCTTCTAGCTCTCATAAAGATCTGTTGGTTAGTGTTCTCAATGGGGAATTGTTATAAAACCTCTTAATATTTTTACATAATGTATCCTATGTTTGCTTTATTAACTTATGTCAATAAAAAGATAAGTTAATTAACTTATTAAGATAATTAACTTTAAGATAATTAACTTTATCTTAATTATAACTTTTTATAAATTATAAATTAAATTATAAAAGTTATAAATTAAGTTAAACTTTTTATAATTAACTTTAAAAACAGGAATAATCTGTAAGTCATCATATAACCTAGGGCTGTGCAGTGATTTTGGAACTAAAGATGAATATGAGTCAATATAATGAGTCAATATATATGAGTCAATATATAAAGATGAATATGAGTCAATATAAAATGGTAACTATAGTGACTATATAGAACTTATCAAAATATTAATACATATGTATGATGCTAATGATATTCTGAATCCTGACAGAAAGCTTTTTGGAAGCCAGTATAGTTCCTTTAAAACAATGTACCTTTAAAATTAGTGTTTTCTTTTTCTCTTAAACCCATATTTGGTGGTAGCTACAACTATTGTATTCAAAGATAAATGAATTGTAGAGTTTCAGGACATAAATTATTGGTTATAACCATTTAGCCAGCCTAAGTGAGTGAATCATATACAGTCCACAAAGTAAAAATATCTAGAACTCCAAATCCTTTTAAGAAAGATGAAAGTAGGAAAAGTCTCAAGCTATGTGCTACTTCAGATGAAATATGATTATATCCTAGTTCTCAAGTTGGAAACTATATATCCACAGGTTTTCTAGTTATTGATTCTCTTCCAACTCATTAATGTTCAGTCCTACATTTAGTAATAGTTGTTTTATTTATTATGTGCATGTTACCTTTAATCTATAATTTTAGTTTTAAATTTAAGAATTTATATAGAATTTAGTGCTATAGCAATAACAATTAGACTTACATACTGCTTCACAGTGCCTGACAGCCCACTCTAAACAGTTTACAGAGTCAGCATATTGCCCTCAACAATCTGGGTCCTCATTTTACGGACCTTGGAAGGATGGAAGTCTGAGTTAATCTTGAGTTGTTCAGGATCGAACTCTTAGAGTGAGCAGTGAGTTAGTCTGCAGTACTGCAATCTAACTGTTGCGCCACCATGGTTCTTTTAATAGTTAGCAAACCTAACTTTTAGTTCTCTTTTATAACTTATGAATTTCAATGGAGTTATTGGAATAGATGTAATTTTCCTTGTTTGAATTTTATGCTTTTCTATAAAAGACGCACTATGAAGAAAATTAAAATGTTGAAACTATTATTAATCCTGATAAAATTTTTATTTCTCCACTTCAGCTTTGTTGCCTTGATTCTAATATGTGATTGCTTGTGCGAATTTTTTCTGAAATGTTTTCGATTGTTGAAGTTAAATCATGAAAATAAATGTTGCTTCTCATTGTATATTATATCATCAAAATGTTCTTTATTAAGCCTCTCAGTAGCGTTTGACATTCCACCAGAGAACAGTTTATATAAGGGGAAATATTTGACTAGGTTATATCTGTTATAACCTCAGTGAATTATTGCAATGAAGCTTAAATACCCTGATATTTTAAAGAACATTAATGAATAGTTTCAGAACTCTTAAGTTTCTGGAACTTTGTTGTTTGCATTTGGTAATTGATTAAATCTGAGAAGTTATCTATATAGCAAAATGAAAGTAGCAATTTTCTCAAATCTTCCAACTACTATAGTAAATTTAATTTATTACATTGTGAAGTTAGCATATCTGGTATATTTGTCACAGTTTCAGGATACTGTATAATAGGGAAATATTATCTTGTTAAGTGGACATATAACCAAATAATCTTGCCAGGCTTGTAAAAAAGTAGACAGAAAGTTTGAGCTTTTACATGAAACATTGCATTGTCATGTAATGCAATGCCTTCAGCTGAATCAACTGAAATTGTTTACTGTGCTAAAGCACTTTGGAGCCTTATAATATATTTTGAATACTAAAGGTAATATTATTTACAGCTCATTATGAGTTTGTGTTTGAATATCTTTTATACTCTTGTCATTTTTTTTAAACAGAGTGGATTTTATCACGACCAGCGAAATTATAGCAGTCTTAGACATAGCAAAGTACTTCCTACTTATCAACTTTGGGTTTGTTTTTTGTTTTTGTTTTTTAATGAATTATTTTGCTGAATAATTTTTTTTTCTTTAGTAAAGCATAACAGCATGAGAATTAGCATATAAAAGCTTTGCTTCATTTCAATGTCATTTGAATTAATAATTGCTCAAGGATCCTGTGAAAGTTTTTTTGACTATATTAGTTGATGCAGCATGAATCAAGTTAGAAGTAGAAATAGAGCTAAGTTCAGAAATTTAGATTTCTTTTCACTTTTTGTCATGCATCTTCCTAATTTGCCATTATGTTGTTAATAAATCTAACACATTTTAGTATTATAGGCAATTATTCTAAAGTGATTTGTTTTAAAAACTAGGGCTAGTGTAGGCTTATGGTAACTTTTTTTATTAAATATCTAATAGAATGTTTAAGCTATCTTTGCTAGCTTTGGACTGTATGCACTCTTTCTGTTCCACCATTTTATGACAGTGCTCTCACATTGTTTCTTATCTGCATGTTTGATGAACAATATGCATCATTTATATAGCATTTAGTATAATTCAGTGCCTTATTCTTCTCACAGTCATCATCACTATACAATGAACCTCTGGCAACCACTAAGAATTACGGGGTTAGTAAAATGTAACATGATATATAATATTTAAGTATTGTAATATTTATGTATACTGGAAATCTAAAAAAAGTACTCTGTTCCATAGGCTTCTCCAGATGTAAACATTGGTTTGATAAGAAGTACCAGTTTGGTTCGTATGTAGATCTGCATGGTGACTTTAGTCTGCTTTCTGAGCATACTGTTCCCGGGGAGCATTGTATATCATTATTTTGTTAATATTTAGCTTAATTTTGCAAAAAAATATAAGAATGGAGAATATCAGGAAACTATCTTGAGAAGAAACAAAGTGTATATAAACTGTGGGCTCTTAAATCTGTAGAGATTTTCTTAAACAAATAAATAACTGCACTTTACAACTTAGTCAAAAAAGCTCATAAAATGGGAATAAAACTCACTTAACAACTGTCTCATTTAGAAACAGAAATTTGGGGCTCAATTGTGATTGTAAGTTGAGAACTAACTGTAATCTGTGTCTGCATGCTGGTAATGCATAGAAAAAGAAGCTAAAAGATTACTCTTTTTCTGTTTTTATAAGATCTGAATTACTGATATCATTCCCCCACCTCATCAGTATATCTGTTTATCTGTTTAAGTTGTCCTTTCTCTTTCCCATTTCACTGTTCTTCAGCTAAATGAAATAAGACACATTATGTTATATAACTGTTTGTCTATGTTGTATCAGAAAGTACTTACGGGTTTATTCTGTATTTTTATATAACAGCAAACACTATTTTTCTATTCCCTAGGCATCATTATATGATGATGGATTGTATAAATCATACAGTAATCGTACTGTAAGTCTATAGGAACTTCATTTATTTATTTGGCATGTGTATGTGAAAATAAACAGCTGAAAATGTATTTCACAACATTTGTTTTTTAGCCTTCAGAATATAGTTATTACTCTTCAAGACCAAGTTCAGCACGAAGTAGTCCAGTGGTGAGATGTCTCTGCATGTCTTAAAGACTTCTATTTTTATGGATAACTTTGACATTAAATAAATCATTACTAATTTGCATTATTGATAATGTAAATGTAGAGTTGTTGGCTATCATTCTGGGAATCTCTACTTTTTCAATTATGTAATTTGAAAGAAGAATATTAAGTATTCTTAACAAGAAATGTAAACTATAGTTGAAAGAATGTAGCCATCTAAAATCATTTTAAAAATTTTATATTTAAAAACGTGAACATTTTGCATGCTTATCATATTGTATTTGTCTGTAGCTAGTGGTAAGCATTATGGTAAGGTACTTAAGGTTTTCAATTAAGCTTCCTTTCATATTCACTTTCTAATTTTATATGCTTATTGTATAAGGAACTAACATAATAAAACTTCCACTAGTACTCCATTTGTTAAAAGCTCAGTTGTTCACTATTGCAAATTAATGCTATGGATATGATTTGGTTCTATGATAATAGGTAGCTTTCATCAGATAGGGAAATTGTATTTGTTGCATGTATTTGATTAGGATGTGGACTCTGCAAAAATAGATTCAAGGATCCAAAATTGTCCATCTCTCTATAGGATAGAATAGAGATCTACTTTCTTTTTTTTCCTTTAGCTGAATATAAGTTTTATGCCACTTAAGTATTAGGAATGGAAGAACTGAGAGGTTTATATTCTATCTAGCCAGGCAGAGTTGAAGTATATACTATATCAAATTGAATACTGATTATTTGTAATCTCTCATAGAATTGTCAAGTTAGAAAAAAACAGCTTGAATGTAAGGAATAAATTTGAAAATGGGACTATATAGATAATCAAGCCAATTATATCTTCACATTAGAAAATTACTTCACATAAATACTAGTTTGAAACACTGTTAAGATACTGAAGTGAAAATTTGTAGGTTATCTTGACTCTGTGAAGTCTACCTCTCTCATATCAGAATCCAGCATTACAAAGATTCTTATTCACCACAGTGCATTGGTTTATTTATTATACAGTTAATCCTTAATATAGTAGAAAGTTCTTAATATTGATTTAGATAAATATGTACTGTACATAATAGCTTGAGTTAATTTATTTCCAACTCTTACAGTTTACAGATGATGAATCAGGTTACATTGTATCCTCTGACCATGCTGTATAAGGTGATAGGAATAGTGTGGTGAGCAATGCTGTATGATTGATATAGGTCTGCTATGTTCTAATATTATCAGTTCACAAATTGAAATTTTACAGGTTCTAATCTTGATACATATAATAAATATTCCTACTTATACTGGATATACTCATTAGCTTAAAAGTATTCCAGTTTATCATCTGTCAAAATAAAATTGCACTATTTTTAAAAATGCTCTTATTTTTTATCTTTAATATATTTACTAAATTATCTCTCTCAGCTTATGTCCTAACTTAATGTAGACAATGTATTATTTTGTGTGTAAAATGAAAATAATTAATTACACATCTATAATAAATATATATGCATAAAGATGTTATCTTAGGCTTTCGCGGGTACTTACATGTGTGCTGTTTAGCTTCCTTCGGGTATTATCCCACGTCATTGTAGTTCTGTTAAAGTTGTAGCAACGTTTCAGCAGAATCTCATCTGCCATCCTCAGGCTTCTGTATAGAGTTAGTTCCTGGTTTCAAATTTGAGGCTGGTCCATTCTGATTGGCTGGGAGCCTGGATCTGTGTTCATTGGACTTGGAGTTTGATTGATTGGTGTTTCTGGTTTTTTCTGTCTGTTTTGTGGCTTTGATTGGCTGGCAACACTCTGTTCTTGTGTTGGAGGCTTTCAGTGCAGCTTGGCTCCGTGTGAAGGGACGGCTGCTCTTCATTAGCAAGCTGCTATTCATTAGCAAGCTGGGTTTCACCTGGGTGGGGGGGTGTTTGGGTTGGAGCTATCAGAGGGAGTCTGTTTTTGCCCAGGTGTTTGCCTGGCTTGTGGCATGGAGATCTTTCTATTTGAGAGTGCAGGCTTCCAAATGATTGACAGTCTGGTGGAATCATCTCTTCTATTCATGCTGTCAGGTCTTTTTTCAATCTCTATGGCTTCTCTGATGATTCTGTGGTTGGGGTTTTCTATAGTGGCTAGGGTTTTAGTGCCATTGAAGTTGATGTTGTGACCTGTGGTTTTCATGTGTTGGACTAGTGAGGAGGTGTGTTCCAGCTTTTTTACTGCATTTTTGTGTTCCTCTAGGCGGGTACTTATTCTTCTATTGGTCTGTCCAATGTATGTGGCCGGGCATGATGTACAGGGAATTTCGTATATGCCTTGGTTTTCCAGGTCAATTTTGTCTTTGGGGTTCCTCAGGATGGCTGCTATTTTTTTGTCTGTTTTGAAGGCAGTCTTGATGTGATGCCTGTGTAGTATCTTACTGATTTTATCTGTGGTACCTGTTATGTAGGGCAGGACAGCTGTTCCATAGATCTGTTGATCTTCTAGGTCTCTGTTATGTCTTGGTGTGTTTTTGTGGATCAAGTTGGTGATTTTGTTTTTGTGGAAGCCATTGGCTGTCAATACTTCAGTCAGGGTGCCTAGTTCAGTCTTTATATGTGTCTTGTCTGCCAGGCATTTGGTTCTGGTAATTAGGGTTTTCGCTACGGAATTTATCTGTGCTGGGTGGTGGTGGGATTGGGCGTTGAGGTAGCGGTTGGTGTGTGTTTTCTTTTGGTATATGGTGTGTCCCAGTGTGCCATCTGTTCTTTTGTAGATTAGTACATCTAGGAATGGTAGTTGTTTGTTTATTTCCGTTTCCATGGTGAACTTGATTTTGGGGTGTGTGTTGTTTAGGTGTGTTAGGAAATTGTTTAGGTTTTCTTTTCCATGGGGCCAAATCACAAATGTGTCATCGATGTATCTTAGCCATAGTTTGGGTTTGTGGGTGGCATTAGCCAGGGCTCTGGATTCGAATTCTTCCATGAACATAAAGATGTTAATATATAGTCCTTGCATCTGAAAGGATAAAACAGGTCCTTTTTCAGTAAAATAATTTGATTCTTGGTTCCTTTAAAATGAACAGCTATACTGTTATAACTGTAGTATTTTCAAATACTAAAAAACACTCCTTCTCTTATTAAAGTATAAGCAATCATATCAAAATTCATTTATATAGATTATGCATTAACATTTATATATTTCCAAACAACAATATTAATAATACCTAATTTGCAATGCATTTTCAATTTATCCAATAAACTAATAAATGTAGGATAGCTTAAGAAGGAATAAGATGTTTAAAGGCTCTCAGTGTTTGATAAACTCAATGTAGTTTAGTTCCAAATCTAATAATGACTACAAAAATATTCTACACCAGGGGTGTAAATGTCAAGGCTGGATCTGCCCAAGGGGTGTTTAGATCTGGCCCTCAGGGCCACCGTGGAAACAATGAAAGACCGGCCTGTGGTGCCTTGACTTGGTCCATCGTATGGCTGATCTACAACCTGGTGGTGGCTGGCAGTATGCTGGAGGTAGCTGTGGCAGCCCAAAACAGAGCATGGTGTGTGGGGGCACATGTGGCTCTCTCAAGTTCCATTTTTGCTGGTAGTGTGCTAGCAAAACAAACTACTAGCAAAAGTGGCATTTGATCAAAAGTCAAGGAGGCATCCCCTTTGAAGCATCCAAGAAGGGACAGGAAAGGAATAAAGGAAAGAGGAAAGAGAAAGAAAAAAGAAGGAAAGATGGGAAGAGAGCAAGGAAGGAAAAGGAAGGGAAGAGGGAAGGAAGAAGAAGAAAGGAAAAGGAAGAGAGAAGGAAAAAGAAGAAAAGAGAAGGAAGGAGATTATAATGAGAAGGAGGAAGAGTCTGAGGGAAGTCCTGCTTTTGCACTTGACCCCCAACAGCCCTGTTGTCCTTTCGCCATCCCCTTGTCTCCTCCTTCTGATCTCTTGTCATGCCCTTGGTGGAACTGACTCTGAGGGAGAGGAGGAGCAGCTGATAGAGAGTGGAAGTTTGGCTCTGGAGGTTGTGGAGGAGGCTGGGGAAGGGCAGAGGCCAGCTGAGCAGTCAGAGGAGGACCCAAGCCCATCCCCTATCCACCCTAGGGAACTCAGGGAGGAGAGGATAAGGGAGAGATGTGGTCTACTCGGGAGAGAGGGCCTTGATCCTCTTCGTGGACTGCAGCTGTGACAACTGAATAAGAGTATGGATCTGTATACTGGAGAACGCTGTAAACAAAGCGTGTAAATATCTCTAGTTTATAGTTCCTCTCTGAGTTTGGTGTCCTTCCCAGTGTGTATTATTTGTGGATATCCTCCAGCCCTTATCTTGCCTGGTTTGTGTTGTTTTTTTCCTTCTTCATTTAACTGTGTGGGAGGTTTTTTTTGTCTTCTGTCAAAGATATTTGGAGTTTGGAAGCAAAGTGAAGGAATAAAAGGGGCTTCACTTGTTTTCTGTGACTATGTTTGTTTTGTATCCCACCCTGGGTCAACACATCTCTCCTGGTGGTCTCCCATCCTATTGCTGAGGATGCTTTGATTCCAAAGCCGGGTCTTTCATGGAAAGGGCCTCCCTCTGATTCACACACTTTGCCATCTTGCATACATTATTAGCAACCTGGCCAAGGAGAGTGAGCACAGCAGCAGCCTCGAGGAGGTAAGTGCAGCCGGGCACCCCTTTGGGGCTTCAGTGTCTTGGGAGGTTGATGGCCAGGCTGGACATTTGCCTTCTGTTGCCTAGGGCTCTAGACAGCCTGCACCATCATTTAGAGGTCCTCTGTGTGGTCTGAGAGGGATAGTGAGGCTTTTCTGGAGGACAAGGGTTTGGCCCTCTCCCTGGTCTTGCCTTCCTCTGCTGGAGATAATGAATCCCCCCAGCTCTGCCTGGGCGCCACAGGCACTCCTGACACAAGTGACATTGAGCTGGCCACGCCCATCCCAGCCACACCCACCTGACTCCCTGAGGTCGAACAACCCTGATGTGACCCTCAATGAAAGGAAAATTGACACCCTCAGTTCTACACCTTACTAAATTGACTAGTTTTAAAAATTTGTCTTTCCATTTATTTCACTTTCAAGTAGTTTTTACTAAGTTTTATATAATTCATCTAAATATCTCATAAGGTTTTTTCAAATGTTGTGAAATGTAAAGGAGACAATATTTTGATAACTTTTTTAAAATGATTGAATTACCAGATAAGTCAACACTTTTTATACCTATGTGTCAGGCTAAGCTCAAGAACAGCAATAGCAGTAGCAATTCAGTTTTTCGTTTGCTTATATATAACAGATAGAAACTTGCCAGGCTAAATGCTTATGACTCTGCTTAATGAATATACCCAGAGGTGGGCTTCAAAAAATTTAGCAACTGGTTCTTTTCCCTGTTGCTGGGTGGGTGTGGCCATAGTGGGCATGGCCAGGTTGGCCTCCTGCACCACCCTGGCCTGGGAGTGAAAATGGGCCATGGGGGGGCGTTCTTGCCCTCCCCCGGTTCTGGAGGCTTTCCTCGAGCCTCCAGGAGGGTGAAAAAGGCTCCCCAGGTTTCGGAGGCTCTTTGGAAGCCAGAAATGGGCGCATTTCTGGCCTTTTGGAACTTTAGGAGGCCCATTTTTGCCAATCCTGAGCCTCTGCACAGGCCCTGCACTCACCTGAGATCCAAAATGGGCTGTGCAGGGATTCCTGAAAGAGGAGGGGTGCAGTGGGTGGGGCAAGCCAGGGATGGGATTTGCCAGTTCACCGAAGAATTAACAACCAGTTTGATCAAACCAGTGTGAACCTGCAGCAGCCCATCACTGGGTATACCCTGAGAGATTCTAAGGAATATGTGTTCTTATGTTCTTCCTCTGTGTCCATTCCCAGGTTGTGCTGTGTCTTATCTTTCCTTACCCAAATATGCTATCTTCTTCCTGAGAAACTGCTACTTCATTTTAGAAATACATTTTTTATTTTTTTGTTTTTATATACAGATCCTTGTGTGAACAGTATGGTTCCAGATCATTTTACATTTTAAAACAAACATGACACATTGATATTATTAAATTTCTTATATAATTTGATATTAGTGCATATTATCAATCTTAATTATTCAATATCTCATGTACTATTTTGTAGTATCAGTTTCTATATTCTTAACATCACTTCTTTTATTATAAATTCTATATTAATAGTCATATTTGCGGTATATAACAAATTATATGATTCAAATAGCCATTCATAAATTCATATTAATTTGTATTTTCTATTAATTATCCCCTTTTTAGTTCTTGGTTTTGCCACCACATTAAAACAACATTTCTTTTTATTCCCAATTATAATAAAATAAACAATAATCATCCTATTAACATTTAACATATTACACCATTCTAGGAATATTATACTTCCCTTTATTTATTAGCATATTTCACTATCTTATTTTTAAATCTGTCAGGTTCCACATGTTATTTCTTTTCCTACCTTACAATATTAATTTTCATTTTTGTTACAGTTAACAATTATATATCTTTAATAGTGATTTTATTTATTTATTTGATTTATATTGCCGCCTATTCGCCCATGGCTTATACCATGTAAAATCATGTCTAAAACAAAAAAATAAAAATAAAAACAATAAGAACTAACAAAAAGAATCAAATAAATTAGTAAAGTACAATAGAACAAAATTTGGGAAAACAGAAAAAACCACAAAACAAAAACAAAAACCAACTCCCACCCACCCCCACCCTCACAACAGTGGGTCACGCTAGCCATTTGATGGGTTCCATCCCTCTCTGGGTTCCCCAGGCCTGCTGACAAAACCAGGTCTTCAGTGCCTTTCAGAATAGTATTAATGAGGGGGGCATTCTAATCTCTGGGGGAATGATGTTCCAGAGGGATGGAGCCACCACAGAGAAGGCCCTTCTTCTAGGTCCCACCAAGTGTATCTCCCTCAGGGGTGGGATCTGCAGCATTCCCTGCCTCCTCACTCTAATGGGTCGAGTAGATATCACTGGCAAGAGGTGTTTCCTCAGATAACCCGGACCCAAGCCATGAAGGGCTTTAAAGTGACAACCAGCATCTTGAATTGCACCCGGAAGCAAATTGAAAGCCAGTGCAGCTCCTGCAGGAGAGGTGATACATGTGCACACCGGGGTCTGCATAAAACCATGCAGGCTGCTGCATTTTGCACCAACTGGAGCTTCTGGATGCTCTTCAAGGGCAGCCCCATGAAGAGTGCGTTGCAATAATCAAGACAGGAAGTGACCAGTGCATGAGTGACTGAGTAGGGACCGCTGATCTAGGAAAGGATGTAACTGGTGCACAACCCGCAGTTGTGCAAAGGCCCTCTTGGCCTCAACTGCCACCTACTCTTTGAACAGGAGTCGTGAGTCCAGGAGAACCCCCAGATTACACATAGGGTCTGTTTGGGATAGTGCCACCCCATCCAAGACTAAAGGTGGTAATTCTCCCTGAACCAACAAACCCCAGACGCAGAGCCACTTGCTCTTGCATGGATTTAGTTTCTACCTGTTGTTGTCCATCCAGCCCCTAACAGCCTCCAGGCATTGCGAGAGGGAGGACACAGCAACACTTAATTCACCACGGGCTGAGACATGCAGCTGAGTATCATCAGCATGTTGGTGATACCTCAGTCCATGATGATGGATGATATATCCTATATTAAAACATTAATTTCATTTTTATTACAATTACAATATTAAATTTCATGTTTATTACAATTAGCATTTGTATATCTTTAATTTTAATCCTCTAATAACATATTAATTCTATATTTATTACAATTAACAGTTATATATCAAGTAATAATACACACATTCCAGTGGAACCCTTAGCTTTCCTTTTTTATCCATTATCTCTTACTATTAAAACATTAATTCATCACTTCCTAGCTTGTCTCCCATTGTTTATTATTTTTTGAACTTTCCTCTTAATCATTCCTTCTCTGTAAAATTCCATTGTCTCTTTTTGCCACTTCACTGTGGTCTATCAGATCAGTTCCCCCTTCTGGGCACCTTCCAATGCAAACTTATATATATTTAAGAGTTCTGCTTTGTACAATGTAATGTGCTTCTTTCTAAAATTAAACACTGGCTATTGATTTGTATAAAACAAAAATTTTGAATTTTCCATGAGTAATATGTCTGATCCTTTGTACTAGAATCTAATTTTAATCTGGAACAGTTAAAATAGCAGTAGATTGTCTTCATGTTTTAATTGGGAATCAAACCTTCATTTATTCTTCTAATGATTGAATCTGTAAGTCAACTTCCAATTCTAGATTGGAAGTTGTGGATATAATATTGACTTCTGGCTGATATTGTGGCACTATTGGATGTGAGGGGTGGGACTCTGTGCACTCACACTGAGTTCTTCCTGTTGGAGGGTTCTTAAAAGGACTAAAGCTACCCTATAGAATAAAAGAGGGGAACCCTGTAGTTTGGGGAGAGCAGCAACTCTCCTGTTGGACTCAGGACTTCTTCCCTCTGCCTCAACGAGGAGAGGAGGCAGCCATGATGGCTGCTGCAAAGCTGGGACAGCCAAGGCAACAAAGAAATGTGTAGGAACAGGCAGATGACCAGTGATTGGAGCTGGGTGAGAAGATTCCTTTTTATTTAGACCCTAACTTTAAAGAAAAAAAGGAAGAAGAAAATCCAGGAAAAGAGACTCTTAGAACTATTTTAAAAGTGGTGAATTACCATAGAGAGTAAAATCCTAAACCCAAAAGAACTAGGGGGGAGGGGAGGAGGAGGAGGAGGAAGAGGAAGAAGAAGAAGAAGAAGAAAGAAGAAGAAGAAGAAGAAGAAGAAGAAGAAGAAGAAGAAGAAGAAGAAGAAGAAGAAGAAGAACTACTACTACTACTACTACTACTACTACTACTACTAGGACTACTTTATTGTCATTGTACAAGTACAAAAAAACTGTGGATGCACCCCAGCAACTATTCTCAATACAATAAAACCAAAGCACTTAAAAATGAAGATAAGAAAAATAGAGTACTCACGTCTCCATTTGCAATTTGAGAGTATAATATCTACGAATATACACAAAATATACATCCAACACTGACTGTAATGCTTAGCCAAATATAATACAAAAGAGTTGGATTGTACTGTAATATGTTATTATACATCTGAATGGGGTATTGAGATTTCACATTTTTTCACATCTTAATAAGGTAGTGACTTATTTATTTGCGGTTTGGATGGCCCAGGGAAAGAAACTATTTGTTAATCTAGTGGTGTGGGATTTTGTTGTCCTAAAACACTGTCCAGACAGCAGCAGGTCAAAATGATAATTGTCAGGGTGTGAGGAGTCTTCTATAATGGCCTTGATTCTGCTTTGGCAGCAGGACCTGCCTACCAGTGATCTTTTGAGCTGTATTTATCACCCTCTGTACAGTTTTCCTGTCCTCAACTGTGGAGCCTGCATACCACACACCCAGACAATATGTCAGAGTGCTCTCTACAGAAGCTTTATAGAAAGCCAGCAACAGCTTCTTACCCAGATTGTTCTTCCTGAGAACTCGCAGGAAGTGCAGCTGCTACTGAGCCTTCTTCACTATGGCCTTGGTATTAGGGGACCAAGAGATATCAGCTGAAATATGGATGCCAAGGAATCTGATCATAGGAACAGTTTCCACTCGTTCTCCGTTGATGATGAGTGGATTGTGGTCCTGTCTACGTTTCCTGAAGTCCATAATCAGTTCTTTGGTTTTATGGACATTCATGACAGATTGTTCTGTGAACACCAGATAGACACGTTCTCTACTTCTGCCCTATATGCCGTCTCATCCTTTCTGGAGATGAGACTAATCATGGTCATGTCGTCCGCAAACTTTATGATGGTGTTTGTTGCATGGCTTGGTGAGCAGTCAAAGGTGTACAAGGCATAAAGACCTTTTAAAACATAGAAAATTGGACTTTTAAATTGGGCAGGCATTGTTTTGGAAAAGCATTATACATGCTGGACAATCTACTTGAATCTATTTGAACAGTTATTTTGCTTCCATAAATTGAACTAAATTTGGAATGATTAAATCTATAAGACTTGAAATAACACTGAAACCTAAGTTAAGGGAGCCATCTACTGATGAATGGAATAAACCAGATCCCTACATTTAATGTGAGAAATAAACATTCATCTAGAGGACTGTGATGACACTGTTCTATAACTAGCTATGGTATTACTGGAAAGATGATTATGAAAATATAGAAGACTTTTAAGTAAAGCAAAGTGATGTTGACTTGCAGAAGTTTCCTGAAATTACATGGAATTGATTAATAATCCTGAGATATAAAGAACTATGATTATTGAACTTTTTGAGGAGTTTGGACTGCAATATACAGGTGAAACTCAAAAAATTAGAATATCATGCAAAAGTTCATTTATTTCAGTAATGCAACTTAACTGGTAAACCTAATATATGAGATAGACTCATTACATGCAAAGCAAGATAGTTCAAGCCGTGATGTGTCATAATTGAGATGATTATGGTTTACAGCTTATGAAAACCCCAAATCCACAATCTCGGAAAATTAGAATATTGTGAAAAGGTTCAATATTCTAGGCTCAAAGTGTCCCATTCTAATCAGTTGATCAAGCCATAACACCTGCAAAGGGTTCCTGTGCCTTTAAATGGTCTCTCAGTCTGGTTCAGTAGGAATCACAATCATGGGAGAGACTGCTGACCTGACAGTTGTGCAGAAAAACATCATTGACGCTCTCCATAAGGAGGGAAAGCCTCAAAAGGTAATTGCAAAAGAAGTTGGATGTTCCCAAAGTGCTGTATCAAAGCATATTAATAGAAAGTTATGTGGACAGGAAAAGTGTGGAAGAAAAAGATGCACAAGCAGCATGACATGAGACCGAACAATGCAGAAGAGTTGAAGGCTGCTATTGAAGCATCCTGGTCTTCCATAACACCTCAGCAGTGCCACAGGCTGATAGCTTCCATGCCATGCTGCATTGAGGCAGTAATTGCTGTAAAAGGGCCCAAACCAAGTACTGAGAACATATGCATGCTTATACTTTTCAGAGGTCCGATATTGTTCTATGTACAATCCTTGTTTTATTGATTGCATGTAATATTCTAATTTTCTGAAATTGTGGATTTGGGGTTTTCATGGGCTGTAAGCCATAATCATCACAATGACAAATAATGGCTTGAATTATCTTGCTTTGCATGTAATGACTCTATCTCATAAATTAGTTTCACCTTTTAAGTTGCATTATTGAAATAAATGAACTTTTGCATGATATTCTAATTTTTCGAGTTTCACCTGTATTGTTTTTGGATTTGAGTAAGAGAAAACTTATTAAATTCAGACAAAATGCTCCATCAGGGGGAAAGGAGTGTGGTTTCAAGATGGTATTGATGTTTCAATGCATTAGAGGTACTGTAGCAAAGAATCACAGAGAGATAAAATGCCTAATGCAAGGCATACATGGGAAAATAGAAAATATACTACAATTGATGATGAATGAAGATCAAAGAGTCTAGGAAAGAGAGAATATAACAGAAAGAATGAAAGGAAAGACAGAATGGACAAACCAGCAAACAAAGCAAGAAGATGAGAAGGAGAGGATGATAAAGATAATAATGAATAATGAAATAAACCAAGAGAAAAGCACTTTAAGAGATTTAAAAATGGAATCTGATAACCTGGAAGATACTTTTGAAAGGGGGATAGGGGCTTGGGTGGATATTTTGGAGACTTTGGGTGGATATTTTGGCAGCTTAGGAGGATAGAGATGGGAGAAATATTCAGTCTAAATGGTGAAGATACAGATGTTGATAGAGATAAAGATCCAAGAGAGGAGCATGGGAGGCAAGTCAAAACACACACACATACGCATTCTTTTTTCCTAATGATGGTCTGATTAGAAATTTCAATAGAGGTAGAATACACATCTTCATATGAAGTAATCCTTATATGGAGGTTGGAGGTTGAAAAAGGGTATTATAAGGTATGTTTAAATAATAGGAAGACTGGTACTTGAATGGCGTATTGTGACTTTGAACAACTAAATAATGAAGGACTAGGCCTTATATAAATATGTGTATTAATGTTAGGATTAGCAATGGTGACCAGATTAGAAGTTAGAACAGAGGTAGAAATAAGAAATAGGGGAAATATTAACATATATAAATTTTTAATAATAGAATACAAGTAATAATTTGATGGAAAAGATAAGAGGGTAAAAGATGGGATTACCATGTATGCTTATAACATTATTGATGTTAAAATTGAATTTTGAAACATTTAATAACTACTTTTAAAAAACCATGTATATTAATACTAGGATTATATAAGTTTGTTTAGTATATGATTACAAAAGAAATAAGCATTTTTTTTCCTAATGTTGTGAAATAAGATACAGTTAGTAAAAGGGATTTGGAAGAATAACTATATTAAATTTTTAGAGTACTTTAGGCATGTAATTTATTTCAGTTTAATTAAATTTAATCTGAATATGCGGTGTCTTTTGAGTTATTTCCACAGTGAGGGAAGTGTTTTAAAGGTCTATAGAGAAGAGAGTAATCCGTATACTCGCCTTATACTAAGAAAATATGTGACAGAAAATTATGTAATGGAACAGTTATATACAGGAGCATGTTTAGATATTTTGATCAAGTTTAGATAGTTTTGATCAAGATATAAGAATCACATGAACACTTTTTTTGTTTCTGAATTTTTTTCCTCTATTTTCTCACCATCTGTTTTTGTTTGTTGTTTGTTTTTGTTACTGAAGTCAAATGATTTTCATCCTCATGGGGAAACTGCAGCTGATTATTTTAGTCGCACTAATCGTAGGGGAAGCATTGTTTCTGACTTGGATGATGTCAGCATTCCAGACATGAGCAGTGTGAGTGTCTTTAACATAAAGTTGATGCCATTGCTGCTAATTTTCTTGGTAAATGTGTTAATATTTTTAAAATTATTTATTAGTTTTAACAATGGCAATAATGTTATTTTATTATCATGCATGTACTTTTTTATTTGAGTTTTTATTTTTATAGCATATAAAAATTACAATTTCAGTTGAACAGTGTGTTGTCTGGGTACAAATATTTTTAGGATATAATATAAAAGTTTGCAATAATATTAGTTACATTGATGTTAATTATAATAGTATCAAGAATAATAATTACAATATTATTTTCTTAACCAATTCAACATGCCTTTCTTATATTGCTAATCATATCCATCTCTTTCCCTATATCTAGCTCCTGTTTTTTCCAGCTACCATTGATAAAATAAGTCCTAAGTTAGAAAGTATTCAGTTTCCTTCTTTTCCCCAATTATAAGTGTTAGCCTATCCTGCACATTCTAGGATTTTTAATCACATTTTCATCTGTTGGGATCTCTTCGCATTTCCATTGTTGCACAAATACAATTCTAGCTGCAGTCAATACATGCAAAATCAAATATGCATTCCCTTTATTATATTGATCGGGCAAAATGCCTAACAAAAAATTCTCTGGTTTCAAGTCAATAAGCTGTTTTATCATTTTTTCCAGCTATGTATGGATTTTTGTCCAATATTTATTCACTTTGACATGGCCAACACATTTGATAATACAAGCCGTGTGTCTCGTGGGATTTCCAACATTTTGCAGACTTATCCTTAAACATCTTTGCTAATCTTTTTTTTTTCAATACATTTTTTTTATTTTCTGTTTCTACAAACACATCACTGTGTGAACAATCTGATTCCAGGTTATTTACATGACAAACATGACAATAGTTTCATATTGGTGCTATTAACTTTCTTATCTAGTTTGATATTAATACATATTATCAATCTTTAACATTCAATATTTCCATATATTATTTAATGTTAATCGATATTCTTAACATTGCTTCTTTTGTTATATTGTCATATTTGCAATGTTTAACAAATTTATAATATAATTCAACTAGTTATTCATAGATTCATATTAATTTATATTACCCATTATTTATCTCCTTTCTTAGTTTTTAATGCCACCTTTATGTTTTTTAAAACAAAGTCCCTGTTTAATCTCATTATAATACACACATCGTAATTTCCATTCTATTTTCAATTTGTACAATTGTACAATTGTACAAATTGTACAATTCTAATAATAATATAATGACTTTTATCTGTTACCATATACTATCGTATCTGTTACCATATTTTCTATCAGATTCCACATGTAATTTCTTTTCCTACCATACAATATTGACCTTATGCATATTACATTTAACAGTTATATGACTTATATAATCCTATAATAGGGATCTTATATATCTTAAATTATAGTACTCCCATTCATGTGGAATCCTCAATTCTAACTCTCATTAACGTGCTAATTAATCTCTTCCTAGCTTGTTTTCCATTTTCTATCATTTTTTGACCCTTCCTCTTAATCATTTCTCTTTTTTCTATTATTTTCAATTGTCTCTTTTTCCAATTATCTAATTCTATCCTTATTCTCTCGAAATGTTCTCTCTGAAGTTCCCTTCCTTGTTGCGTTTCTCATGGGCTATTCTCCCCTTGGTTTATTGCATCAATCATTAGCATTTCAAATTTTATTTCCTTTTTTCCCCTTTCCTTTTATTTGCTGTTCCTTCTGCTCCATTTTTCTGGCTTCTCTTCTAGTTAACTCCTCCTCCTGTGTCTTTCAGGCTACAGAACTTTTCCTATTCAACTAGAAAGAACTTCTGAAAATGTATCAAAACGTAGCAAAAGGAATCCTTTATTAAGATGAGACAATTCATGTAGGGGTTAAAAGCAGTGTCTAAAGTCTCTCAGGCATGCAGAGATAGATAAGGGAGTTTAAAACCCCTCTCCTTATCTTGATGTGCATTTAGTAAAACAAAGAGCTAACATGTTAATTCCCCCAACCCCTTTTTAGAACGATATTTTCCAGAGTTTCCCAGGATACATCTTACTGTGGAATTGTTATGGTCTCTTCATCTCCTGGCTGTCTCTCTCAGAGGCGATAGATTCCAGTCATCTGGGTTTTATCCTTCCACTGTATCATCATTTGTGATTTGTATCACAAATTCAATATAAGATTAAGAAGGATTTCTTTATCAGTCTCCCCCCCTTTTCTTCTTCCATTGAAGAAATGACAGATACACGGATCTGACAGTGTCTCTTGTTTTCTCTCTTTAATTTGCTTCTCAATTTCCGGATTTTCTTCCATGCTTTGTATTTTATTCAGAATGTCCTCAAATCTGCTTATCATATCTATTGTATCCTGTAGTTCCAGAACCAATTCTCTGCATATTTTACTCATCTTCATTTTTGTTTATTCTATTTCTTATATCCAATTGTCAAATTATCCTGCAGTCATTATTTAAACCAGTGTCACTTTCCAAAATGTAAGTCCAAATAGTCAGGAGCCTTTATGTCCCAGATTTAATCAATTTGACTCTTTTCAATAGTCCAGGGGGTATCTTCTTATATTCCTCCACCGGAGGAATAGGTTTATGTGTTAAGCTTTCACTTAACAATACTATTTCTTTAATTCTTTCTTTCAATTCCTCTTTTATTAGGTCTTTTAGTTTAATTAGGTCATTTCAAAATTTTAGGGATATACAAGATTTTTCTTTTAACATCAGGTAGCCCTCTTAAATCAGTTCCTACTTTCCACTTTCTCCCTGCTTTCTTGAACCTTTCATCAAATTTGCTGATATTTCCAAAAGTTAATTATATATTCCTTTTTTAATCAATCGGTTATTTTTTTTTTAAATAATGCCTGTCCCATGCCAAATCTTCTACAATCACCAATTCTAATTTTCAAATATTCTTTTAAAAAGTTATCTTTCTTTATTTTGTTTTCCTCCCATCTTTTGGTTTTTTTTAAAAAAAATTGAATTCTTTGTATTCTATTCATCCTTCTCCCATAATAGTTCCAATTCCCAAAAGTCCTTGTGAGCTCTCTTTCCTGATATTTTTATCAGGGTTACCTTTAGCGATTCAGAAGTATTTTCACCCAGTTGGCACACCATCACTTCGCTCGTGTAGAGTCTTAGGTTTTCAGACTGTCCCCATCTTCATGGCAGCCATTTTGGTTGCCGCTGCAGCTTGTCTTTGGATGAGGGGGCATTCCATGTCAGGGAGGAGAGATGCAGCTCTCCTCTACCTCCCAGGCCTGAGGATTTTCCTTGCCATCTTTTTGCAGCTGCGCAGATGGGGCAGCTAGCAACGTAGCTCTCAATGTCTTTTTTTAAGGGATGGCCAACACAGAACAAACATGGACAATTGCAACCATGTGCATACACTTCCAAGAAATTAACAAACTGAGCAAAGATGGGCTATATAGGAGAAAGAGGAATATGCCGTATGATGGGCTCTCCTCACCTGGAGACATTTCTTAAAAGGGAACAAAATCCCCTTTGAAGTCTGGACTGATCATAAAAATTTAAAAGCACTGAAAACTCCACAGAAACGTTCCCCAAAACAAGTACATTGGGAGTGTTAAGCCTGGGTTCCCCAACCAGGGTTAGGTAAACAAGCTAA
>BLBF01000019.1:3297133-3318147 GCA_015471245.1 Laticauda colubrina | reverse complement strand
AGTATTTCACCTAAAACAGTTAGGGTGAACAATGTTATCCCTAACAGGGTGCAATATTTTAAATGTTTTAATTTCACTCTCAATTATCTCCTGGGGGGAGGAACTTTTTAGTGGATGCCTTGTCAAGAAAATGGCAATATAAAAGCAAAAAAAGTGGAATTGTTAAATCAATGCTCCAAGCACCCCAGCTAGCCACCAAAGTAATCACCCACGCACGAGCCAAAAAAGAACCATTTGCAGACAAATGTGATGGCTTCCAAATTTAAGGAGGCATTACTTAAGGATGACTGGTTCCAGGCTCAGAAAAATATTTGCTTACTTAAGGACAGTTTAGCTTACTCAGAGAACAAACTTTATGTCCCTGCCAGCCAAAGACTGGATGTCATCAAACAGTGCCATGGTCCCAAAATAACTGGATATTATGGATTTATAAAAACTCTGCTCCTCATCAAAAGACAATTCTTTTGGAGTAGGACTGCTTTTACTGCCACGTTGCTGTTGTCTGCTTGGATGACAAATGCTTGTTTTAGAATTGGTTCTGCTGTTTATATTTTTTGAATGCCGCTTAGCATTCCATGGTCCAGTTAATGGGTTTCCTTGGTTTCAGTTTCCCCCACCTTTGTTTTTAGGAAGTTTGTAATGGGATGGGTGATATTCATAAAAGCCGGAATGAACTGACGGTAAAAGTTTGCAAAACCCAGGAAACTTTGTGGTTGTTTGTGGGTTTCGGGCGGCTCCCAATCAATGGCAGCTTTTACTTTTTGTGGATCCATCTCTATTCCTTCTTGGGATATTCTGTATCCCAGGTAGTCAATTTTTTTCTTGGTGGAACTCACATTTAGAGAGTTTTGCATAGAATTTGGTGGCTTGGAGTTTCGTGAGAACTTCCCGGACTAGTTTTATGTGCTCTGCTTTTGTTTTGATATAAACTAAATGTCATCAAAATAAACTAGGACCCGTTTGTATAAATGTTCATGGAATACCTAGTTAATTAGTTGCATAAATACAGCAGGGGTTTCTTGTAATCAGAAAGGGAGTACTTTAAATTTGGTAGCACCTCAGTGGGGTGTTAAAAGCAATCTTCCATTCATCCCCTTTCCTAATTCTGATGTGATAATATACTTCTTGTAAATAAATATTTTTTCCCTTAGTGAAGTCCTTCATAGTGGGAATGGGTACATATTTTTTTCCACGTTGATTGTGTTTAAATTCCTAAAATCCACACAAAGGCATAAGGTGCCATGTTTCTTTTCACGGAATAATGCTGGGGCAGCTATTTTTGGTTGGGTGGGTTTGATGAAATCTCATTTTAGATTTTTGTCAATAAACACTCTGAATTCATTTAATTCCCTGGGAGACATGCAGTACATTTTCAGTTTTGGAAGTTTAGCCTCTGGCAAGATCTCAATGGCACAATCCTTGGGGCGATGAGATGGAAGTTCATCAGATGTCTCTTCACTGAAAACCTCAGCCAAATCCTGGTATTCTTTGGGGATGCTAGTGGGCTCAGTAGTGTAACCAGCCATTTCCCTGTTCTCTTTTCCTTCCTTTCCTCTCTCTGGATGTTTGTGAATGTTACATGTTTCTGGAAATGTGCGGTTCTTCTCTTCCAGTTTATTTTAGGGTTCCACTTCCTTTTTCTCAGGGGATGGGTTTTGCAGGTTTCCCCCCAATGGGCAATCAGACTTTCTGGTGGGGGTATGAATGTAACTCAGCTGGATAGTGCCCCTTTCTCTCCCACTTAAAGCAATCTGATGGCCTCGGTGCCATGTGGTTTGGGATTTGAATGGCTCCTGCTTCCTCTGGGGTAGGGATCTCCACCTCCTCCACCACCAGGTACCATTCATACAGGTGGCTAGGGGCCCTGCGGGTCAGGCAGGCAGTGTACAGGTCGTCGTTCAGTCCTTCTTTGAACAAGCAGACTAGAATATCTTCTAGCCAGGTCATGGAATTATTCATTGTATTCGGCTACAGGGCTCCCTTAGCTGCTGGTTCACTAATTCTCCTGCATTGGTGACCTGGTTCACCTTGGACGTTGAAGTTTTCCAGGGTTTCCATCATGAGGCAGTTGATGTACCACTTCAACCTACATTTTGTTGATGTACCACTTCAACCGATCATCTGCCAGTGGGTCCTCAATCAGCTCTTCCTGATCGGAAAGGGTTTCCAGTTCCATTTTCCACCTGGTTTTAAGCCTACCCCAGGTGAGGGTTACTCCCTTGATTCTTCCATCCCAGCTGTTCCTTTTCCCTATGTCGATAGACCATAGGGGTTTTGTGGAACTTTTGAAGACAGCTTCGATGACTTCGATTGGATATTCAGAGCTGGTGTCAGGCTGGGTAATTCCCAAGGTTTCTCCCCAGCACTTGGCCTCCCCTTACTACTTTGTTCAGACATTGATGTAGTTTCCCCACAGTAGAACAAAATTTCAGGAAGAAAATTTTTTTTCTCTCCGGGTTGACCACTGTTGCAGAGCTGGGTTGACCACTATTGCAGAGTGTTCACTGATAATCAGAGTTGAAAGGGATCTTGTAGGTCATCTAGTCCAGCCCCCCACCTAAGCAGAAGACCCTACACCATTTTTGAGAAGTGGCAGTCCAATCTCTTTTTGAAAGTCTTAAGGGCCTGTCACATAGGCCGACAGATGCAAAACATATGTAAAAAGGACACAGCGGACGAGAAAATGTTCCATCCATTGTTATCCGCTCTCAAAAGTGCCCCAAATTTGCATAAGCAGAGCGGACAACAACGGAAAGGAACGGATATGGGGAGGATGTAGTGGGGATGTAAAGCGGATGCTCCACGGAAGCCTAGCGGATGGAAGCGAATGGGAGTGGATGGCACATCCACAGGGCTTCCGGGGGAGCACAGCGAAGCGGACGCGCAACGGAAGGAACGAATGCAGAGTGGATGCCTAGCGGATGAAGTGGATGCATCACAGAAGCCTAGTGGATGCCTAGCGGATGCAAAGTGTTCACTGGCCCTGACTCTGCTTCTGCTGGGGCTTCTGCTGCTCGGGCTGACTCTTCTGGTGCTGGGGCTTCTGCTGTCGCTGCTCCTGGTGCTGGGGCTTCTGCTGGTGCTTACTCTGCTGGTGCTACTCCTGGTCCTGCTAGTGCTCCTGGTCCTGCTAGTGCTGCTGGTGCTCCTGGTCCTGCTGGTCCTGCTAGTGCTATTGGTGCTTACTCTGCTGCTGCTGATCCTGGTCCTGCTGGTCCTTCTGGTGCTGCTGGTGCTTACTCTGCTGATGCTGCTGGTGCTGCTTTTGCTTTTACTGTTGCTGCTGCTGCTGCTGCTGCTGGTGTGGTGGAGCAGCCCCTAGAACCTCGAAGCCCCTCTGATGAGAGCCCAGATGGCCCTGCCAGAGGGAGGAAGAGGCATACGCGAGAACGGGAGAGGAGGCAATACTCCATCGAAGAGGAACATGAGGATGATGTGCTCGAATGGCTGAGGGAGAACGAATATCTATGGCGGAAGGGACACAGGCCCTATCGAGACACCAAGCGGAAGCAGGCGGCTTGGAGAGAGAAGGCGGAGAGCCTGGGCTACACTTCGGAGGTCCTCCTCGGGTGGTGGAAGCACATGCATACCTGGTACGGGAAGCTGCACCTCAAGAAATCTAGCCAGACCACGGTCAAGCTGACGGACCGAGAGACCTACGTGATGGCCAAGTGCAGCTTCTTGGAGGGTGAGATCCGCCACCGAGGAGCAGCCACTCTGACAACCCTCTCTCTCAGGCAGCTCACAGAGAGCCAGTCCTCTTCTGGCCAAGAGTCAGCTCCTGTGTCCAGGCAGGTATTTGTGGAGCGTCCCACGACGGAGACACCCCCCCCCCCGACAGCTGCACTCCCCATGGCGGAGCACGTGGAGGACCCCTTAGGCAGTGGGAGCAAGGAGAGGGCACTTCCACCAGAGACCAACCCACATCCACCCCCAGCTCCACCTCCACAGAAAGCAGGCAGAGAGCCAGACTGGAGGGGCAGAGCCATACTGTCCTGCTGGAGATCAGGGACACCATCAAAAGCAGCGTAGATCTCCTCTCTCAGCTGGTACATACCGACATACCATCCTCAAACCGCAAGCCCTTTCTCACCTATGTCAACCAGACCCTCATGGACATGTCCGAATCACAGTACCAGGTGATAAAGGAGAGGATCCCCGGTCTTCTGCACAACCCTCCAGGCCCAGCTGAACCTGCTCCGACCCAGGCCAGGTCTGCTCCTCCACCCCAGGTGATGTCACAGCCCTTCCAAAGCTTTCCACAGGCCCTCACCTACCAAGGCTTCGGCTACCAGGAGTTCCAGGAGCACAGGCAGCCCTTCCCAGTCCAGCCACAGGTTCATCGTATGCCACCGATGCCACCGATGCCACCCACGCCACAGTTGCCACCCACGCCACAGATGCCACCGACACCACAGATGCCACCCACACCTCACCTCGCTCACCTGCAGAACAGACAGCCCCACTACACTCCTCCTTCCTCCACCCCACAGCCAAGCCCGTCCTCAGAACATCTGTCATCGGTCTTGGGACTGACACCCCATGTCCTGGAGGAAGGGGCTCTCAACATCACAGGACTGAGCCAGCTCTCTGAGAGCTTCCTCCACACACCATCCCCTGTTGTCCTTTCAGGGCCAGGCACCCCAATGGCGCCTCAGACCAGCATTCCACTAGCAGCCACCTCCATAGCACCTGGACCCTTCACCCCTGAGACTATGGGCACGCCTCAGAGTGACTAAGAGTGCCAGAGGCCTGTTGACTTTATCTTTGCTTGGGACACTTTACTTGGGTCATTTTGCTTTTACAGTTTGTTATTGATAAAGATTATCTTTGCTTCACACACTTGCTTCGGTTCTTTTAGTCAATAAAGTCTTGGTGGAAACTTTTAGAAATGGTTTAAGCCTTTGCATGCTTGTGGGATGGGTAAGTCTAGCTGTGGGATGGGCAGGGATACCTGTGGGATGGGTAATAGCTGTGGGATGGGCAGGGATACCTGTGGGATGGGTAATTGCTATGGGATGGGCAGGGATACCTGTGGGATGGGCAGGGATAACTGTGGGATGATTAATAGCTGTGGGATAGATAAACCTCCAGTGCAAGCATAGTGGGACTGTACGGTCCACCCTCCCAGGTGCCACACCTATGGCTCTTTATTATCAATAACAATGTTATTATCAATAACAATTCATCCACACATTTCAACATAAACACAACTCTTTATTAAATGCCCTGTTCATTGTAGGGCCACTCAACATACATGGCACAATCTCAGTGTGATGAGACAGGCTGAAGGAAGCATCCATTAAGCATCTACCATCCTGTCTTGCCACTCCACTGCTCCAGCTGGGGACTTGCACCAGTGTTTCAGGAGGTTGCGCTGCTTCTTCCCTTCATATGAAGCTCTTTTGGGGCCTTGCACATCCACAGTATCTATCAGGTTTCGCCCTTGCCTCCATTCACCAGGCTCCATGTCCCCATTGCCTTGTTGGAGATCCATGAGCCTGTTCTGCAACACTGGGTAGGGGTGCGCATGAGATTGTGCAGGATGCAGCAAGCTTCCATGATGTTCCTCATGGTCTGGGGGCGATGCTGCATGGTGGTGAGAAGTACCTGTAACCTGTTGGCCAGGATGCCAAAGGCGTTCTCCACCACCCACCTTGCCCTGGACAGCCTGTAGTTGAAGATCCTCTCTTCACGGGTGAGGCATCTGGAAGTGTAGGGCTTCATGAGGTAAGTTCTGAGGGAGAAGGCATCATCCCCTGCGATGAAGTAGGGCACATCTTGTGTGTCGTTGGGCAGGGGGTCTGGATCTGGGAACCCCATGATGAGGTTGCGTTCCAGACCCTCCTTGAGGTGACTGGCATTGTATACCTGGGCATCTGAAGAAGACCTGTTGCCTGAAGAATCGATGTACATGAACTTGTAGTCAGCATCGACCATGGTGAAGAGTATGATGCTGAAGAAGCCCTTGTCATTGTGATAAGTGGACCCTGAGTTGGCTGGAGCTTTGCAGGCCACGTGCTTGCCATTTGTGGCTCCAACGGTGTGGGGGAAGTTCCACTTCTGATACCACTGCTCTGCAACTTTCTTCCAACCTTCTTCAGTGGAGGGGCACTGGAGGAGCTCCTCCAGGTATTCTTCGATGATGGCCTGCACCACTTCTCTGACCACAATGCTGATGGTGTTGTGTGGCACCCTCCAGGTGTACTGCATGCTCCTGTACGTGGTCCCTTAGGCCAGGTGGCGCAGAGTCAGTGCCACCTTGAGTCCAGGGTTCAGGCTGGGCCGGAAGTTGGTGCTCTGCTTGGTCAACTTGGTCTCAGCCGCTCCACAACTTTGTCAAACATGGCTGGCGGCATTCTCATGAAGTTCTGGAATGCACAAGTGTCTTCGTTCCTCAGCTCCACCATCAGCTTGTTATACAGTCTGTACTCTGCTCTTCTCGCGATCCATCTTCGGACCCAGACACTTCTTGGATGCCTCCTTTTCCTTGCGTAGAGCAGGTGAAAGAGCCTGTAGATGGCTTCGCACTGTTGTAGAACGATGGTGGCTACCAAAAGGAGTGTGTGACGATCCATGATGGAGATGACTGGATGCTGTGGAAGAGCAAGAGCAAGATGAAGGCTGCAGAGGTCTGCACAGCAGGGCTGCTGGACTGAAAGTGAGATCCAGGTGAGTTCCTCCCCCTTTTTATAGGAAATATAGGTTTTCCGCTCTGTGTCCTTTTGCATCCTCTAGGCATCCTGCAGACATCCTAAATATCCGAGATACGTCCCCTATGCGAACGTTTTTTCTGCTTTAATGCTTTCTATGCAAGCTGCATCTGCTTTCATCCTTTCTACGTCCATGCTACTAACGCTGCGTGTCCGTTCCGTGTCCGTTTCACTTCCTCCCTGTGTCCGTTTTCCACTGGAGCGGATGTGAGTTGCGCGGATGCCTAGCGGATATAGCGGATGCGTAACGGATGACGATGGATGTAGAACGGATGTTCCCCGTATGCATTGCGGATGCAGAATGGACGCATTGGATACATTTTCTGCTCAAAAAGTTTTGTGCAGCTCAAAACTTTTTGAGTGGATGAAATGTCAGTAGACGGATGCTGGACGGATAGAGAGGAAGCAAAACGGAGGCAGTGAGTACAGAACAAAAGCATCGCGTTAACCAACGGATGGCAAGTGTTTCTCTCTGTTTTCATCCTCTTTCCATCCGTTGGTGCTGTGTGACAGGTGTTTTAAGTGATGACGCTCCCACCACTTCTAAGGGCAAGATATTGATAATTCTCTTTGTCAGAAAGTATCTCCTTATTTCCAGATTAAATCTTGTTCAGTTTCCATCCATTATTCCTTATCTGACCCACAGGTGCTTTAGAAAATAGCTTGACCCCTTTCTCTCTGTGGTAGCCCCTCAAATATTAGAAGACTGCTATCCTTCTCTTCACTAGACTAGTCATGCCTAGCTACTGTAACCATTCTTCGTATGTTTTAGTCTCCAGTCCCCTAATCATCCTGGTTTCTCTTCTCTGCACTTTTTCAGCTACCACTGCATACTGTTGGGTCATATTTAGCTGGTTGTCCACTAAGACTCCAAGATCTCTCTCATAGTTACTGCTATTGAGCCTGGTTTCACCAAAAACTTTTGGTTTTTCTTGTAGTGTAGGACTTTATTTTTCTCTACATTGAATTTCATTTTGTTAGATAGGGCCCAGTGTCCATCTGGATTTTGAGCCTATCTTCTAGGGTGTTAACTATTCCTGCCAGCTCTGTATCATCTGCAGATTTGGTAAATTTCCCTTCTATTCTCTCATTTAAGTTATTAATGAAGATACTGAAGAGTACCGGGCCTCAGAACCTTAGACAGAACCTTATGGCATCCCACTGCTTACTTCTCTCCATGTAGACTTAGACTCATTAAGGACTACTCGTTAAGTACGGTTTGTCAGCCAGTTGTAAATCCATCTGGTGGCGATGTTATCTATCCCAGTTTTTCTAGCTTGCCAAGAAGTAGGTTGTGGTCTACTTTGTCGAATGCCTTGCTGAAATCTAGGTACATTATATCCACAAATTTTGCTGGTCTACTAATTTAGTCACTATGTTGAAAAATGAAATAAGATTGGTTTGGCATCATCTTTTTAACAAACCTGTGCTGACTGCTAGTTAATACTTTACTTATTTGTAGATGTTGGCAGATCTGTTTTTTATTATCTTTTCCAGTATCTTCCCAGGTATTGATGTTAGGCTGATTGATCTGTAGTTTCCTGGGTCTGTTTTTTAACCTTTTTTGAAGGTGGGAACCACATCAGCTCTTTTCCAGTTGTCTGGTAGTTCCCTGGTGCTTCGGGATTTTTGAAAGATGTGGTGTAATGGTTCTGAGATGACCTCTGCAGCTCCTTTAAAACTCTGGGATGTAATCCGTCAGTTCCCAGTGATTTGTGTTCGTCAAGATCAGACAGGTGTTCTCTTGCTGTTTTTTTTTTTTTTTGCTTATTTTAATTTTTATTTCTAGTCTGTTTTTTTAGAGTTATATTTTTGGTAGGTTGGGCTATAGTTTCTTTTTGCATGAAGACCGAGGCAAAGAATGAGTTAAACAGCTCTGCTCTCTCTTTGTTGTCTGTTACTTACTTGCTGTCTTCTCTCTTTAATCGCCCAACTGTTTTTTTGATTTCTTTCTTGTTATCTGTATGTTGGAAGAAACCTTTTTTTAATTATCTTTGACTTTGTTCATTCTGAGCTTTTGCTTTCCTGACTTCGTCTGTCTGCTGATAATCTGCCTTTGTTGTATGTCCCTCTTTCCATTTTTTGTACTTTTCCTTTTTTTCTTTCAATTTGTCAGAGAGATCTTTGTGCAGCCATGCTGTTTTTTTTCTTGGATTTCTTGCTTTTCTTTCTCGATGGTGTTGTGCTGGTCTGGGCTTTTATGATCGAACTTTTCAGAGTTTCCCAAGATTCTTGAGTTGTTTTCCCCTTTAGGATTTTCCTCCAAGGAATCTTTCCCAAGTTCTCTCTGAATTTATTAAAACAGCTCTTTTAAAATCTAAAGGCCCGGTCCCACTGGCCGATGGACGCAAAACGTATGCATAAAGGACATAGCGGATGAGCAAATTTTTTGGGGTGGCTCCATCCCTTGTCATCTGCTCCAAAAAGTGGCAAAAATTTGCATAAACAGAATGGAAAAGAACAGAAAAGAATGGATGTGGGTAGTATGTAGTGGGGATGTTAAACGGATGTTCATTGGAAGCCTAGCGGATGAAAGCGGATGGAAGGGGATGACACCTCTGAAGGGGTTCCGGGGTAGAATTGCGAAGTGGACGCATAGCAGATGAAGCGGATGCATCACGTACGCCTAAAGGAAAGAAAGGGGATGCCACGTGGATGTATATCGGATGCAAACTGTTCACTGCACATCCTTTCTATTTCCGTGCTACTAACGATGTATAGACGTTCCATGTATCTTTTCTTTCCTCCCTCTTTCCGTTTTCAGCTGCAGCGGATGTGAGTTGCGAGGATGCACATAGGATGCAGAGACAATACAGCGGACGTTTAATGGATGATAACAGACATAGAACGTTTGTTGCTCGTATGTCGCGATACATTGTACACAGTGGAAAGTTCATCCGTTCACAAAGTTTTGTGCAGTTCAAAACTTCTTGCGCGGATGAAATCGCAGTGGACGGATAGAGCGTATGAAACATGTATGCAGTGAGTACACAATGAATGCATCGCGTTTTCCAACGGATGGCAAGCTTTTTTTAATGTTTTACATCCTCTTTGCATCCGTAAGTGCAGTGGGACCGGGCCTTAAGATTCTGGTGTCATTATGTTCTATTGCTTGTGTTTGTGTTGTGTTGAATTCTAGTATCACATGATCACTCTCATCCAAGTAGTTTAAACTTCCTCTATCACTTCATTCCTATTTTAAGAATTAAGTCCAGTATGGCTGTCCCACTAGTTCCATCCTACTAGTTTTTTGGACAACAAAGTTCCATCCTTCCTTTTGGACAACAAAGTTGTCAGCAAGGCTGGTTAGGAATCTATTTGATTTCTCACTTTGTGCAGAATTAGTTTTCCAATTGATATCAGGGTAATTGAAGTCCCCCATTACTATTGTTGTATGTTTCCTACATATATTTGTTAGTTTGTTGCCAAAAAGGACATCTATTTTTTTCTGCTTCATTGGGTGGCCTATAATATACACCTATGGCCATTTCATTCTTTTTTTCTTTTATATTGACCCAGATGCATTCTATGAGGTTTTCATCTTTGGTTTCATGCATTTTTGCAGCAATATAGTGGTCCTTTACATACAGTGCAACTCTACCTCCTCTTTTATGAGATCTGGGGTTTTTTTCTATGAGTATATTCCAGTCATACTTAATTATATCATATCTATCTTCATGTGTTAATAGTTCAAGTTCACCCTATTTGTTTCTCAGGCTTTGTGCATTTTTGTATAGACATTTGAGATCTTTATGTCTGACTCTGGGTATGCTTCCTATGTCTCCTATTTAATATTTGAGTTTGTCTTTCTTCCCACCCCTCCTTTTTTCATTATTTGACTTGCTTTGTAGGGGTTTTTGTTTGAAATTAGGTCCTGGAGATCCTAAAGATTGCTCACCCTTCCCCCTCAATTTTAGTTTAAAGTCCTCCTGATAAGTTGAGTCAGTTGTTTTTTGAAAACATTCTTCCCAGACTTTATGAGGTGCAACCCATCCCTTGGCAGAAGCCCATCATGGAAATAGTACAGACCATGGTCCAGGAATCCAAAGGTTTTTTGGCAACACTAACCCTTTAGCCAGTTTATAGAATTTATAGAATTTATAGAATTCTTTAACTTATAGAATTCTCTGTTTTCTTACCGTATCTTGTCCTTTTGTTGGCAATATTGTTGAAACAACTACTTGTACATCTAAGTCCTTGACTTTCTGCCTAGCTACTCATAATCACTCAATATTTGTTTTCAAGTCCTTTTTTGTGTCATTCATCCCTACATGTAGTACTAGGAAAGGGTAGTAGTCTGTGGGCCTAATTATTTTGCTCTGGTTCTCAGCCACATCCTTGATTTTTACTCCAGGAAGACAACATACCTCCCCAGATTGCATGTTTGGTCTGCAGATGGCTGGTTCTGTTCTTTTGAGAATAGAATCTCCTATCACTAACACTTGCCTTTCCATTTTAGGGGTTGCAGTTTGGGATGTTTTTCTGTTTATCCCAGGTGAGTTTGATGTGACTGTTTTTTAGAGATGTTGGATGATGCCTCTTTTCTAAGTGTTTGCATGTTTTCTTTGAGGGGGAGGTTGTAGGTCTGAGTATTTTCAACTGGGGGAGAAATCTGTTGCTCAGTTTTAATGGGGCTGCTTCCAATTGGCTTAATTTGGGCAGCAGAAGTTTGTTGGATGTGTGCTACTTCTGTCTTTGATTATTGTGTAACATTATGTGTGACATGCCTCCATTTGTTTTCCTCCAAGGATTTATCAGCAGGGTCAAATCCTCTGAGAATTGTTTGTTCATTATTTGGTTCAATTTGGGCATGGCTTTCTTGTGTAGGATGCAGTTTGGCTAGAGCTGTGTCTAGATCCCTTATTTTTTCCTTTAGTAGTTCACATAGCTTACATTTAATACATGTGTAATTTGGGTGTTCTTTGGACATAAGCACTTACATGGAACATATATTGCATATCGCAATGGTATCAGTCACCTGTTCCATGAGTTTATTTCTTTTTGCTGGTTCTTTTTAAGGGTAGAGAGTTTTCTATTTTTTTTTCTATCCTTTTTTTCTGCCTTTTTGTGCTTGTTTGTATACCTTATTATTTATTATTTGTTTTATTTAGTACTTACTATTATGTTAGTTTTTTTAAATCCCTTTCTTCCCTATACTTTTTAAAAAGTTTTTGAGCTCCATTTCCTCCATCTTATTATTTAATGTTTAGCTTATTTATTTGATTGATCTTTATTAATCCTATTCTTCCTTGATTTCTAATTTTTCACTCTTGTCTTTATTATTTGCCTATTTATTTGTCTTTTATTTTCTGTCCTGTATTTACTTTTATTCTCTACCAGGGTCTTCCCTCCCTTCTTATTGGAACTTTAGGGTTTGTTTATTGCCTTCATTTCCCTCATTTGTTGCTCCTGCCACTTGTTTTCTTTGCCAGCTCCCCTCTGTCCTTTGGTGCTCCGGTCTTTTCAGCCTTGTCCCTGCTCTGGCCAGCTCTCTCGTGCAGCTTTCTGATCAGTTCTGCTCTGCTGTCTGGTCTGATCCACTCAGCTCCACTGTCTCTTTCCCAGTTGCTCTCTGCAGTGCTGTCATGCTCTACCTCAGTTGCTGCCCCATGCTGCTGCTGGCTCTCCTCCCTGCTGCTTTTTGCTCTCTTTGAAAACTTCGTATTTCAAAAAGAACCTTTTACTGAAAAGGGGTGAAAGCAAGTCAGAATTCAAAGCAGGCTCTGAGGTCCCTCAGGGCATAAAACTAGAATATAGGAAATTAGAGACCCCTCCCAATAGTCTGATGTGGATTCTACCAATCTACAGGTGTGAAGATATTATTGTACTGGTGTCTTTGAGGAAACGGATAAGAAAAGTTTCTCAGGGCTATCTTCCAGCGTTGCAATCTACACGGCCCCTTCCTCCCTTTGCATTCCTCAAAGAGGTGAGAATTTTCCAGACATTTGAGGCACCAGGCAATGGTTATAAATCAGGTAAAAGGTTAAGCAAGAAATAGGATACCTAGGATACATAGAGAGAAAAAAGAACTAAATGTATTAAATCCAACGTTCCCCCCTCCACCGAAGAATGGCAGATCACAGTTACTTTCTCATCAACTAATCTATGTATATATTTCTTTTTTTCCTCTGTTTTCAGTTTATGTGTAAGCCATTTTCCAGGCTTATTCACATTTTCAGAAAAAAATGTTTTGCATTTTTAATTTTTTGAGCCAATTCTTATTTAAAACAATTCTTCTTTTACACAATTCAGGTTGTGCTTTGTTAATTCAATTTGATTTTTTTACATCTTTTTGTGGTTCTGTCTGTAATACTAATTCCACTCTTTTATGTTCTTCTTCTAATATCTTTTGGTTTATTTTCTTATTTTTTTCTCTGTGTAGGTTATAGCTAATCCTCGAATATACACCTTGGCAGTGTCCTATACATTTTGTAGTGAGATTTCTTCTTTTCTGTTCTCTTTAAAAAAAATTCAATTTCTCTCTCCATAGTTTGTATAAATTCCTCATCTTTTAGTATTGACTGGTTTAACGTCCATCTCCATTTTTTCTTTTGTCTTTTCCACTTGACTATCATTGGGTTGTGATCTGCTCAGCCACTTGCCTCTATTTCTATTTCTTGAACATTTGACTTTAACTCCACTGACATCCATATCATATCTATTCTTGAACAGGACATATGTCTATTTGAATAAAATATATATTGATTTCTCTTACAATTTACCTCCCTCCATACATCTTGAATACCTATTTCTCCCACCATTTTAAAGAAAGTCTTTGGGAGTGATTTCCTAGCTTTTTTATTTGCTTTGCTGTTTTTGTAATAAAGTTCTACATCGACAATTGCATTAAAGTCTCCTATTGTACATATATTTTCATATTCCAATTCTATAATTTTCTTGTGTTACTTTTCATTAAAAAAATCTTGTTTATTATTGGGTGCATATATTGCTACAGAAGTATCTGTTTATAATTCATAGTTACCTCCACCATCATCTGGTGGAGGTAACTATGAATTATAATCTCCACTTGCCATCTTCATCTGCAAATATTTGTTTGGCATTTATTGATTCTTTAATATTTAATGCCACACCTCCTTTCTTTTGCTATGCTAGTGAAAAGTATAATTTTCCAAGTTTAGAATATTCCAATAGTTTATAATGTTGTTTTTTTAATGTGGACCTCTTGAAAACAAGTTTTATCTAGTTTTAGCTTTCCTAATTTATTGAAAGTCCTTTTGCTTTTCATAGGGGAATTCAGTCCATTTATATTAATTAACAAAAATTGTATTTCTTCTTCCATGTTTTTTACTTGTAAATAGGTCTTGTTCTAGTCACTTTTTTTCTCTCTCTGACCTTTTGTCTTTGCACCTTCTCGTTATGCTCTTTCCTTTAATTCTATTTCATCTTCTTTTGGTTATGTGCTTCCTCCTCCTGATGCTTCCTCTTTTTTATCATCTACTACCTCTTTCTTTCTTCCTCATATGGTCCAAATTGCTCATCAAAAATTGCTGTGCTTTATGGTATCCAGTCTGTATACACTGCTCAAAAAAAAGAAAAAGAGAACACAAAAATAAGACATCCTAGATCTGAATGAATGAAATATTCTTAGTAAATACTTTGTTCATTACATAGTTGAATGTGCTAACAACAAAATCACACAAAAATTATCAATGGAAATCAAATTTAGCAAGCCATGGGGGGGGGGTCTGGATTTGGAGTTACATTCAAAATTAAAGTGGAAAAAAACATTAAAGGTTGATCCAACTTTGATGTAATGTTCTTAAAACATTGAGGCTCAAAATGAGGCTCAGTACTGGGTGTGGCCTCCACGTGCCTGTATGACCTCCTTACAATGCCTGGGCATGCTCCTGATGAGGTGGCGGATGGTCTCCTGAGGGATCTCCTCCCATACCTAGACTAAAGCATCCCCCAACTCCTGGACAGTCTGTAGTGCAACGTGGTGTTGGCAGATGGAGCGAGGCATGATGTCCCAGATATGCTCAATTGGATTCAGGTTGGGGAACGGGCGGGCCAGTCCATAGCATCAATGCCTTTGTCTTGCAGGAACCACTGACACATTCCAGCCACATGAGGTGTAGCATTGTCGTACATTAGGAGGAACCCAGGACCAACCACACCAGCATATGGTCTCACAAGGGGTTTGAGGATCTCATCTCGGTACCTAATGGCAGTCAGGCTACCTCTGGTGAGCACATGGAGGGCTGTGTGGTCCTCTAAAGAAATGCCACCCCACACCATTACTGACCCACTGCCAAACTGGTCATACTGGAGGATGTTGCAGGCAGCAGAACGTTCTCCACAGCGTCTCCAGACCCTGTCACGTCTATCATATGTGCTCAGTATGAACCTGCTTTCATCTGTGAAGAACACAGGGCACCAGTGGAAAATTTGCCAATCTTGGTGTTACCTGGCAAATGCCAAACGTCCTGCATGGTGTTGGGCTGTAAGCATAACCCCCACCTGTGGACGTCGGGCCCTCATACTGCCCTCATAGAGTCTGTTTCTGACTGTTTGAGCAGCCACATGCACATTTGTGGCCCGCTGGAGGTCATTTTGCAGGGCTCTGGCAGTGTTCCTCCTGTCCCTCCTTGCACAAAGGCGGAGGTAGCGGTCCTGATGCTGGGTTGTTGCCCTCCTACGGCCTCCTCCACATCTCCTGATGTACTGGCCTGTCTCCTGGTAGGTAGCCCTCCATGCTCTGGACACTACACTGACAGACTTCCATTCAGGTCACCAATATTCAGCCATCTAAAATTTACATCATGTTTAATTAATTATCTTATTAAAAATTGGTATTGGCTTCTCATGTCTCTTTCTCTTCTGGGGAATCTGTTTCAAAACTACTATTTCTCTCCCTTTGTATTTCAATGGGTTATCTCTTACTTTTTGAAGTATTTCTCTTCTTATTGCCTTCTTAGTAAATCACACATGTATCTCTCTGGGAAATTTATTTCTTTATGCAAATCTTATATTAGGAGGACAAAAGAAAGGAGAGATAAATCTTCCTTGCTATTTCCCAGCTTCTGTTTACTTTCTCTGTTTAGTTTTCATATAAGAGCTACACTGCTTAGAAAATTACACTGTTTCACTATCTATCTCTGCTGTCCCATAGAAACAGTTTGGTGGAGCAGGTGTTATTTGTAGCAAATAAGCTTATCTTTCACAGGCTTTTAGTATCATGCACAATTTCTCCCTCTCTGTTTTTCTCCACTTCTACCTCTCTGTTTTTCTCCACTGTTGCTCTATCTCTCTCCTTTCTCATTAGTTTGAATTGGATTATCAGATCCAAAAATTTTCAAAAGTCCCAGGGATCTAAAATAATGTTCCACAAAATCTTCAACATAGTTGATAATATAGTTAGAATTCCAGTCCGACTTTCCTAGCTTTTAAATTTTGTCCTCTTTCCAGCTAAATCTCTTCTGTTTGTTTCCAGTTTTATAATTAGTTCTCAGGCTTTCTCATCACTATTCTTGCGGGGTGGAAAACAAACAATTTCACCTCCTCTTGTTTGAGTCTCACTTTCACCAAGCTTAATTTAAAGGGGAAGGTTTCTCAAAATCTCCCCCAGATCGATCACACTGTTCCTCTGTTTCTATGCTTGCTTTATCGGTCGACTGTTACAGCTTTGGTCAGCTATGCAATGGCTGTCTTTTTGTTCCTGCTGGCATGAGAGCTTCCTCCAAATCAAACAAGGAGTTTGTGATCTCCTTGTGATCGGCGGATTGTCCTCTCTGTCTTCATCACGCCTCCAGCGTGACTTGGGTTCCTCAGAACCTCCTAGCAGGTTGAAATCAATGCAATCCCACTGAGCCCCATGGAGATGTGTCATGTCACTTGTCAGCCTCGTCTCCATCTTGCATATACCTTTATATGTTTAAGTTCACTATTATGATTGTAGTCTTGTATTTTCTATTATTTAAAAAAAATATTTGGGGATTAGATAAAACTCATGGAGTTTAATCATAATACTTATTGTATTTGAGTAAAAATATTCATATGGCTCTATGACATTTGCATTAAAACTTATTGAGGGTATGCCATTTTAATACATTTGATTATATCTCAGTAAATATTTCAACATTTAGGTAAAGTTTTTGAGTTTTTCAAAAATCATAAACTAAATTTATGTATCTTCATATTCTGCCACTGATAACTATTAGAATGTTTTGTGATATTTATTACCTGCTATATTCATAATTGGATGAAATAAATGAATGAAATGAAATGTTTTTCATTTCTCCTACCGACTTATACTAATTTCCTGCTACCGATAAAAACTTTTTTTTTTAATTTCAGACAACTAAAAGTCATTAAATTGTTAATCCAATGTGTGCAAACTTGAATTTCTACTTGGCAAACATTGTTATATTTGATAAAACAGACTATTTTCTGAAGGAAGTAATGTATGAAGACAGATTAAATTATATTATTATAACATTTGAATAAAAGTAGATCTTGAGAAAAATGGATGTGGAAAGCAATGAAATGAAAGTGAATATTGAATCATTGCTGGAATAGAAAGTATGAGACTTACATGAAAAAAAATACTGTAAATTAGATTATTCTTCCAATTTAATGTATTGAAAGAGGATACAGTGGAAGTTATATGGAAGAGATGCACTAAAGCACTAAAGCATATGAAGTTATATTAATATAAAGTATGAAAAAGTCTGCTTATATATCTTCATATTACAAAAAATGAAGAAGTGATAGTGATTAAAAATATGCATAAAGGAATGGCTGAAATTATATATGATAAATAGGTTATAGCAAGATTTGGCATTATGGGTATATAGATACAAAGAGTTAGTTGTAAGGAAAACAAGAGTTAAGATGGGAAAAAGAGAAGTGCAACAATTTTGATGAAAATTTTAAAATAATATCAGTAGAATAATTGTAGCTCAGTATTGAACTGCAGGGACCTTTTTTGGGAGGGGTAGGACCTCAGTGGTATCTGTGATTGGTTGTTTTCTTCCAGTCATTTCATTACCCAATTAGTAGCTTCGTTAGAGCTACCAGATAGCAGAAAGTGTCTGAAGGAAAACAACCAATCTCAGAGAGCATCAGGATCCCACTCCCCAAAAAGGTTTTTAAAAATGGAAATGAAGGACATAGGAAGAATATTTTTGTAAAGTGGATGGATTTAAAAGTAAGAGTAGTTTAGAGATTTGTATTGCAATTAGAGTGGTGCTTTAAAAATAGTTTCAAAAAACAAAAAGAAAAAAATGAATTGATAATTACTACAAGAAATTAGGCCACCTAATGAAAAGGAAGGACTCACTGGAGAAGAGCCTAATGCTGGGAACGATTGAGGGCAAAGGAAAATGGGATAACAGAGAATGAGGTGGGTGGATGGAGTCACTGAGGCAGTCGGCATGAGCTTAAATGGACTCCAGAGGATGATAGAGGACAGGAAGACCTGGAATAACATCCATGGGGTCACAATGGGTCGGACACGATTTTGCAACTAACAACAATAACACAAAAAATTTAAAAGATGCAAGATGTGGATGGTATAATTAGAGAAATGATTAGAATGATTTTACAAATTATTTAACATATATCTGTACAAATGTATCTGTAACTTGAAATATTGTTTTTCTATTGCACATAGGGAAGAATAGCATGATTAAATGTAAAAGTTATTGGGCTAATTTGTTAAGCATATCAAGATAATAACACAATTCTGACAAGAAATAATACAAGAGATGTTGATTTCAGAAATGCCATGTTAATGATGGGCAACAGATATGCAGATTAGAAATGTGCTTTTCAACAGGTGTTGTGAATAGCCACTCTGTAGCTTCCTTGCCAGTTTCTGTGGCAGATAACATCTGAGTTTGAATTCACACTTCTTTTACTCATGGGCATTAGCATGGATGTTCAGGAGATTCCTTTAAACTAATTAAATACCATTCTTTTAAAAGACAAAGGCATAATAATCCAAGAAACAAAGCAAGAGTCTATTACAGCTAAGCCGGGGGGGGGGGGGAACGGACTAAATCATCTTTCCAACAGAACTGAAGAAGCTTCTTAGATGAGAAGTGAAATATCTTCAAGGAAAAAAATAAAATCCAATTGCTTTTTGGGAAATTAATGTATCAATAACCAAAATAGATGTTCTTGACACAAAAAATAGATTGAATGTTTGTAACTTATATATAAATGTCAAATATGATTTGACATTATATATAAATGTCAAATTGTATGACTTAGGACAATATATACTGTATTAAAGATAGGGAAACAGATAGACAAGATTTAAAATGTACAAATGGGCTTCCAGCCATTTCTGGGGCTTCCAGGACCTCCTGCTGCCATCTCTGGGGCACCCAGGGCCTTCCATGGCCATCTCCGGGCTCCCAGGGCCTCCTGCTGCCATCTCCAGGGGTTCCCTGGGCCTCACCCAGCCTACCTACCCGCCCCACCCATCTCCAGCCTCGGCTGGCTGGTTAAGCCACCATGTGACACGCCAGCTCTCTTTACCACATGGCAGCTGAGGCGCAACAAGCTGTGGGCCTTGAACAGCCCTTCCAAAGTACCTCCACGTGCTTGAGCAGTCACTCCTGGCGGCTGCCACACATGGAGGTCTGTTTCTTTTGGGAGGATTGGGCTGGAGAGGGGGTGCTCAAAGCTCCCTGCTACTATCACTGCTGCCGCATGTCAAAGGCTGCTCGTTTCCTTTGGGAGGATTGGGGTGGGGTGGGGTTGCTCAAAGCCCCATGCCACCATTGCCATTGCTGCATGCTGAAGGCCGCCTGTTTCCTTTGGGAGGATTGGGATGCGGTCCTGCCACCATCACCGCCACTACACACTGAAGGCTGCCTGTTTCCTTTGGGAGGATTGGGGTGGGGCAGGGGTGCTCAAAGTCCCCTGCCACCATTGCCGCTGCTGCATGTCAAAGGCCACCCATTTCCTATGGTAGGATTGGGTTGGAGCAGGGGTGCTCGAAGTCCCCTGCCACCATCACCACCACATGTCAAAAGCTGCCCATTTCCTTTGGGAGGATCGGGGGGGGGGCAGTGGTGCTCAAGGCCCCCTGCTGGGTGAAGCAAGCAGCCCCAAGAGTTCCTGCCCTCCCTTTTGGAGCACCTCCACCACACAAAAGAAGCAAGCAGCAGCAGAGGGCCTCCAAAAAGGAGAGCAGGATCTCCCGGGGCTGCTCACTTTCTTCTTCTCCCACCGCTCACTTATTTCCCATAGCTGCTGCCTCTGCTTGGCTGCCAGATGAAGTGAGCAATCCCGGGAGTTCCCGCCCTCCCTATTGGAGTGCTTCTGCTGCCCAGGAGAAACAAGTGGAAGCGGAGGCACTTTGAAAGGGAGGGGCTGCTCGCTTTCTTCTCCCACCACCCGTTCGTGTGTGTGTGTGTGTGTGTGTGTGTGTGTGTGACAGAGAGAGAGAGAAGAATGGAGTCATATAGAAAGTCAGTGTACAGGCATCCAATTCTGGAAGCATTAGGAACCTTTTGTTTACAATATCTGTAAATTTTGAACTTTCCCTTCTGTGCTGCAAATTCATTTTTGTTAAGAGCATGGGACGTTTGAGTGTTACATTTCTGAAATGTTTTTTGTGTGCATTCATGGAAGTCGTTAGCTTGGATTTGTCAGTGTTGGGTTGCCTGATTATTACCTTCAGGTGAATTCTTGAGGTTAAATAGAGTCTAAATAAATAATAAAGTTTCTCCATTCACAGTTCCTAATGTCTGGTTTTTGAAAAAAGGATCATTTCTCAAGATGTTACTATTCTTGTAAGGTTTGTTTTGTTTGTGTAAGTTCTCTGTAACAATGCCACATGCAGAGACACAAATGAAGAGAAAGAATATCTGGCTATGAGTGTCAGGGGATAAAAGTATTGAGCCTGAGGCTTCTGTTTTGCCTGTGATCTTGGATTGGGGTTTAACTGCAACTGTTCTTGGTTCTGATCTGGTTCAATAGCTTGTGATCCAATGTAAGAAGGATGTTGAGGAACAAAGAGTGAAAGGGTGCAGAAGTATTCATCCTGAACTGAAAGTTGGGCCGTGGGGAGAATGAGCATCTTTGGGACTGAAACTCATGTACTGTAGATATAGTAAGAAGCACCAGCTGGGTCTAGGAAGGGTCACCAGCCTGAAACGTTAAGGGTTGACATTTAATTGATGATTAAATGGCTGCATGATTCTGTAGCCCTCAGTAGGGTGGTTTCTTTCTTTCTTTCTTTCTTTCTTTCTTTCTTTCTTTCTTTCTTTCTTTCTTTCTTCCTTCCTTCCTTCCTTCCTTCCTTCCTTCCTTCCTTCCTTCCTT
>BLBF01000019.1:3218545-3267026 GCA_015471245.1 Laticauda colubrina | reverse complement strand
GAAAGAAGCGGCCTCTTGGTGAGGGAAGTGTGTGTGTGTGTGTGTGTGTGTGTGCGCGCGCACGTGCGCTCGCCCCGGAGCCTTTTCTACCAGCCGATTGAAGTGGCTGGTGACTGCATTTGGGGAGCTTCCATCGCCCAAAGGCAAGGGGACACTGCCCAAAGACACTGCCCAAAGGCGAGGGAACACGGGCAGCCACGCCTCGCCCCGAAGCAGCTGGGGACTCTGCCTTCAAGGGAGCTTTCATCTGCCAAAAGAAGCAGCCTCGTAGTAAGGGGAGTGTGTGTGTGTGTGTGTGTGTGTGTGTGTGTGTGTGCACTTGCCCCGAGGCCACTTCTACCGGTCGATCGAACTGGCTGGTGACTGCATTTGGGTAGCTTCCATGGCCCGAAAGAGACTGCCTAAAGGTGAGGGGACACGGGCAGCCACGCCACGCCCTGAAGCAGCTGGGGACTCTGCCTTCGGGGAGCTTTTGTTGGCTGATAGAAGCGGCCTTGTGGCGAGGTACGTGCATATGGGCTGCTCTAGGTGGGGGAGGAAATTAAGTCACCCCCGAAAAGACAGCCCAGCTGTTTTTTCATGGGTCAAAAAAAAAATAAGGCCCGGCTTTATTTTGTGAGAAACACGGTCAAAAAAAAAAAAAGGCCCGGCTTTATTTTGTGAGAAACATGGTATTTAGCAAAAGTTGTATAAAAAGTAGTAGTAATAGATTGTGCTATCAAATACTAAGATTGTTCTACCATGTTGGTCTCAATTCTTAGGGACCACATAAATAGATTTTCTTCATAATGTTCTATTTCTAAACTCATGTCTTCTAATGGTGCATTTATTGTCATTGTAACTGTGTCCATTCACATTGCTCCTGTATGTCCTTCTCTTTCTATCTTTCCCAGCATTAGAGCCTTCTGCAAGAATTAAGTCATTGCATAGATTTTCTGAAGTAGGATAACTGAAGTACTTAATATTGTATAATATAATTTCCTTTCAATAATTTGAATAATTTAAGTTTTTCTTTTTACATGAAAACCTACATTGCCAAATAAAATATAAAACTAATAATTAGAAACTACTCTGCTAGAGATTGATAGTGAAATTAAAATTAGAGTTCTGTTCTGAAGTGAAGTAATAAACCACTAGATAATTTTTATTAATGCATAAAGAACAAATAAATGAAGTACATACCAAATAATACATCATTTAGAAAGTAAGTGCAAAATTGGGTTTATATTTATGTATCTGACTCCAAGGCCAAATGTCAATCTTTGTTTATAGAATTATTGGCTATAGATATGAGCACAGTATATTAAATATTATCTGAATGCTATCTATTTAACATCTAAGGCACTTCATAATATTTCTAAATATTAAAATCTAAAGGATGTTGTACATAAAACTGTGACTTGCTTTTTCATCAATTCTGTCTCTTCATTGATCAATGAATGGGGAGTAAAAATTATTTTCACTTGTGCTTAAAACTCTCTTATTCAAATTACTCATAAGACTTTCATTCTACTGTTTTGTTGGTGATATCTTTCTATCAGTGTTGTCCTGAAACTAGTATTTGAAATCATATCATCCCTAAACTGGAGCTGATATTAAATCTTCAGGATACATTGTCATTGAAGTTCTCTGTTTTTCATGATTTTTTTCATCCTCCCTTTTAAAGCTCTTTTCTGTCTGATTCTGTAAAACCTTTTTATAGATATTTAAACATTTTTTCTTTTAAATTGCAGTGTGCAAAAGGCATTTTTTTTGGGGGGGTGTTTAATGATTCATTTTTAATCTACTACTCTCAAACCATTTAGGTACAGATTTAGTCAACAAGGGATACTGTTTATTTTGTGTCTCTGTGTCTGTATGTCTGTATCTGCAAATTTATATATAACTTTGCTTCCTAATTATAAAGTTACATTACTGTTCAAAAATATCTCTTGTTGAACTTGATAGGACTAATGTCTTATTGGATTAAAGTCATTTCTTAATTATAATCTTAGTGATAACTGTGAAGCTTGAAGAAAATTAAAGACAGAAATTTTCTTAGACTTCAGTTTATGAAAAATTATGCTGTGATTATACAATGATGATTATACATTAATATAAAAATTACCTGGTAATTCTTTTTGCTACATCAAGCTAAAATAACTGTCTTCTAGAACTATTATAACTTGCTTAAATTGCTGGCATTTGCAAAAAATTAATAAAATCAATTTCTTAAATGTCCAGATGCATATTAAAATTTCATTGACTTGCACACTTAAACAGACTTAACTTAGAAAGATAACATGGTTAAGTATGGAACATTCTGTGTATTTCTATTTAAATAATGCTTAATAAATAAAGGAATAAAATGTTTCTAGGAGTCACTTGCTGAAGTTGAAGAGAAATACAAGAAGGCTATGGTTTCTAATGCCCAACTTGATAATGAAAAAAACAATTTAATCTATCAAGTGGATACTCTAAAAGATGTCATTGAGGAAAGAGAAGAGCAATTAGCAGAATACTACAGGGAAAATGAAGAAAAGAGTAAGGTACTTAAGTTTAGAATTTATTATATGCAGAATGTAGATTTTAAATAGCAGAATATTAAAATATGTGTGTGTGTACTTAGGCATATTGGTACTTGAAAATAACATTGCATACTTTTAATGAAGACAAAGACCTTACTAAGGTCTATGATTTCTCAAACATGGAAAAATTAATTTGTTCTAGCAGCAATTTCCACTCCTTTTCTTTCTTTTGATTCTTACTCTTAAAGACTGGATAGCCATTTGTCTGAAATAATATGAGTCTCCTGTCTGAGCAGGGGGTTGGACTTGAGGATCAAGATCTCTTCTGTTATTCCGTGCCCATAATGATTACAGTTTATTAAAACAGATTTGAAAAGTACTGTCAGATATACTGGTAAATTGGCAATATTGATCTAATGTCAATGATTGGAGACAATCAGGGAGTCTATTCAAAATTGGGTCTTGATTACAATATTGGAGTTTAAGGGGTTGGGGTGAGGATGAGCCTACTACTTGGAAATTGTGAAAATGCTTAGCCAGATTTCATAATTGGACTCCTTTAACTATGAGTAGCTATTATTCCTGTCTACATAATAAATATTAAGAGTACCCTCTTACTAGCCCACAGAATCTTGAAAATAGCTTCCTTTGTTGTAACAAGTTTCAACATATTATTTGAGAGTAACCAAAGTTATAGAAACAAATTTTAAAGTCATCTAATTTTTTGTTTGTTTAATGCAGGAATTGGAAAGACAGAAACATATGTGCAGTGTTCTACAGCACAAAGTAAATGAACTCAAGGAAAGCCTTTGCCAAAGAGATGAACTAATAGAGGTACATACTCATGCTGGAACATAACTAATAATATTGTTAATGGTGGTCAAATGAAGTGTCTAATTTATTTACTTAATTTTGACACATACTATATTGTTTATGCTTTTCCTCCAAGTATATACTTTGAGGAAATAATGAAAGATTTTGTTTCTTTATATGAGGGGCTTCCGAAAGCAAAAATTCTTGATACAAATCGTTTCTGTGTCTACTTGTGTCCAAAGAGGATTGCGGTGCTAAGATGTTCTCTTGATATATCATTTATCTTGCTGTCCAGAGCTCGCTCTTTCTGAGCCAGCTGGTTTAGTTTCCAGATTGATTCTAAATTATTGGATATCTTGCTTTGATAATGCTGAAGTTGCAGAAGCTCACTTAAAACATCAGTTTAATGATCCCTATTTACTTACTTATTTTAAATTTTTATATGCCATTAATAATTCCAGAATAGTTTTTAACAATGAAATTAATTGATAAATAATAACACTATCATAATAAATTGTAAAATTAAATTCACAATAAAATATTAAGATAGCTTATAATTTTTATGACAATAATGTGACTACCTTAGTTAGTAACTAGGTCCTCACATGAAGCAGTTTCTTCTCAGCTTAACTTGGTCATATAAACATGCTGCTTTAAAATTGATGGAAATAAATTTTTAATTGAATTTGTGGGATTTTCTAATTTATGGGTTGAAGTGTTTCTAATTAATTCTGATTGAATTAGCATATTTCTTCCTCAGTCTAGGATCTTCTAATAGAGGCCTGGGAGTTTGAGGATCTGTACACTATGTAGCACTGCAATCTTGGATAGATTGCTCTGAAGTTCCTAGATTCTGTTAGAGCCATTCTCCCAGTTTATGAATCACAGACCTGAGTCCCACCACTGAGACTTCTTTGACCATTCCACATCCACTCTAATTTCTCATTCAAATCCTGGTATTTCTCCAGCTTCTCATGCTCCTCTTTCCTGATGTTGCTGTCACTTAGCACTACTATACTACATCTATCATCATCAGTCTTTTAGTACTTGTCTGCCTTTATGATATCTGATTGATTGGCCAGTACATGTTGTCTGTCAGAGCTCGAAATTCCAAAGGATTTTAGCCCTGCTACTCTCTGTCACCTTCTGTGAAATCTCCCATCTGGATTTGAGAGGGAAAAGTCCATACGTTATGCAGATTTCCTTTACACAATATTAGCTATTTGGTTGTATTGTTATGTATTTCTGTTTCTGCCTGTATATTACACTCTGCCACTATGATGGATTGTCTCTGAGGCAATTCTCTGCAGAATCTGCATCTCATATGCTCTCTGATTCCATGGATCTGGTGCTTAGTGCCTGTTTCTTTGCCTCTTTTATAAGTACTTCGGTGCTTTCTTTTAGTCCAGCCCTTTCAAGTCATCAGTAGGATTTCTTAATGTCTGCCAATTCAGCTATCTGTAGATAGAACATTGACAGGTCTTGTCTTGCCATGGCCCTTCTTCTACTTAACTTTCTTGCATACTTTCTGTATATTGTGACTCTTGTCCTTTCCATTGAGATTCAGGACCAGTCTTATTGTTTGGAGTACTTGAGTGTTGATATCTTCCTTGCTTCCTCTTCCTCCTCCTGGTTCCATGTAATTCTAGAATACCAAGATACTTACAGCTGGTTAGTATGTCTGCTATATGGCTCATTGGTAGTTCCACACTATCAAACTTGACTAACTTCTCTGTCCTTACTGCCAATCGTCCATACATCTCCACTTCAAATTTGAGTGTCCTTACTTTAAATCCACGTTACATGAATCAGCAAATCAACTACCTTCCCTCTCTTGACTTTAATGCAGCCATACTTTTCCAATCCAAATGATATTCCAACATCATCATTGTAGATCTGTGTCAGGAAGATCATTGAGTCAACATGTCATACATCTTAGCATACTCTCAGTATAGTTATATGTCATTCATGTAGAAAAGATGGTTGATAGTAGTTCCACTCTTAAACTTATATCCATATCCAGTCAATATGATTGTCTGACTGAGGAGTTCAAGTATATGCAGAATAGGAAACACTGCTATCATCTTGATATATGCCAGACTTGATGGCCACTTATGTAACCTTTCTTGAATTCATTTCCAAAATTGTCTTCCATAGCCCCATTGAGTTTTGAGGAATGTCCTTAGTATCCTGTTGACTTTGTATAGATGCAGGGATTCACAAATCCATTTATGTGGCATATATTTATTATTTATTTATTTGATTTGTCAATTGCGTACAAGATAATAGGTATAAGAATATACATAGTTATGAATACATGAAATGGGTACATATAAGAAAAATAAAAGAAACAATAGGACAGGGACGGTCCTTAGATGCGCTTATGCATGCCCCCTACAGACCTCTTAGGAAAGGGGTGAGGTCAATAGTAGACAGTCTAAGGTTAAAGTTTTTGGGGTTTGGGGAAGAAACTACAGAGTCAGGTAGAGTATTACATTGAACACTCTGTTGCTGAAGTCGGATTTCCTGCAATCAAGTTTGGTATGGTTAACCTTGAGTTTGTATCTATTGTGTGCTCTTGTGTTGTTATGGTTGAAGCTGAAGTATTCATTGACAGGTAGGACATTTGCAATGTATGATTTTATATACCATACTTAGATCAGACCGAAGACGGTGTAATTCAAGGTTTTCTAGGTCTAGAATTTCAAGTCTAGTGGCATAAGATATTCTACAACGAATAGTGGAGAACTCTTCTTGTGAAATATTTCTGGACTTTCTCAACTGTGCTAATATCAGATACGTAATGTGGATTCCAGACTGATGAGCTGTATTCGAGTATTGGTCTAGCAAATGTTTTGTATGCTCTAGTTAGTAGTGTGGTATTACCAGAGAAAAAGCTACATACGTTTAGGTTAACAACTCTTAATGCCTTTTTGGCTATGTAGTTACAGTGGGCTCTAGCACTTAGATCATTAGAGATGAGTATTCCAAGGTCCTTTACAGAGCTTGGATCATCAACAAGATCTGTATATATAGCCATAGGCTTTCCTGTAGTCACTGCAGCTATGCTTAGATTGATTTGCCTAAACTTTAAGTCTTAGATGACTACTCTGTCTATGAGCAATTAGTGTTTTGAGCCTCTGGTGTAACTTTCAATTCCCTTCTGAGCTTTACTCATGTATTGGCCCATACGGTTCTGTGACTTGGCAGCTATATGCCTGGTAGGACTTTCCATGTAGTAACGAGGCAGGTTATTGGCCAGTAGTTGGATGGTGCTGTTCTCTTATGGTGATCTTTCACGATCAGCACTGTCCTTCCTTGAATTAGCCACTGGGTGGGAACCTACTGCGAACAGCTGGTTCATATATATTGCTAGGTGTTCATGCACTGCTATTAGGTTTTTTTTAGCCAATAAGCGTGGATCATGTCCTGGATAGGTGCTCTCCAGATTTTCATGATTTTGACTCACTATTGGATTTCTGCTACTGTGAAGGTAGCTGGTTCCTTTTCTGGGAGATAGCTGTGGCCTACTGCCAGGTTCTGCAGCTACTTTGCGATGGTATTACAAAACACAGAATAATAAAGGTGGAAGGAACCTTACAGGTCTTCTAATCCAGTCTCCTGCCCGTTCCAGACAAATGGCTGTCCAATCTCTTCTTGAAAATCTCCAATGATGGAGTACTTACAACTTCCAGAGGTAAGCTATCTCTGTCATAAATTGTTCTCCACTGTCAGGAAATTTCTCTTTAGGTCTAGGTTAGTGTTCTTTTTTAATCGTCTGCCACCTATTATTTCTTGACTTGCTTGGAGAATAGGTCAGCATCTCTCATTTCTGTGACAAATCCTCAAGTACTGTTATCATATCCCCCTAGTTCTTCTCTTTGTTAGAAAAGACTTACCTAGTTCCCTTTCTTTATATGGTTTAATGCTAGACCTTGTATCATCTTTGTTGCTTTTCTCTGCACTTTTTCTAGAATCTCAACATCATTTTTGTATTGTGGTGACCAAAACTGGATATGGTGTTCCATGAGATCTCACCAGTGCACTATAAAGTAGTACTATCACTTCATAGAATCTTGAAACTATTCCTCTGTTGGTGCAATCTAGAACTTCATTAGCTTTTCTGGCAACTGCAGTATATTCTAGAGCTTCAGATAGAATCAGGCTTTGTATATTTGCATTTAGAACATAAGGATTCCATTTTCCATTAAGTTTTTGGCCACTGAATGTTTTGATTGGAATAGAGCACTATCTACTCTCAGATGAGAATGGAAGAATGTTAAGAATGAAGGCAAAGAATATTAGTGATATTAATTTGCCTGGTATTCTTAATAGAATTTGATATCCTTGAGGATTACCTTTCAGATTTTGAATCAGAGGATCACTTTTTTGGTCCTTTTTGTCAACTATTCAAAATCTGATTCAGAAGACTAATCAATAATAGCAGAGCCTTTGATTTGTAGTGTCCCACAGGTCTCCTTAGACCAGTGGTCATCAACCAGTGGTCATCAACCAGTGGTCATGGCCCACTGGTGGTCCATGAGAAAATTTTGGTGGTCCGCAGAGAAATGTCACCCCCAGAGCACCCCCCAAAGCAATTAATCCAGACTGTGGGGAAATACAAGGCTGTGCTGCCCACATGGCCCACAGTAACACAAGGCTTGTGTCACTTGCATTAGGAACAACACAAGGTGGTGAGGGGAAAGGGGAAAGGGCGGAGAGGGAAACTTGCCTGGCCACCAGGTTGCTTCTTCCACTTCTTTTGCTTTTGGCTGCACGTCAGGAAAGCAGCAGAAGTCTTTCTCTCCCCCAAACTCCTCCAGAAATGAGTCTTTGGGACCCTGCAAGGCATCCTGCTCCAAGAGGCTGTGCCAGCAAAGACTTATTTCTGGCAGAGTTTGGGGAAGAGAAAGAAAGACTTCTGCTGCTTCTGCTTCTTTCCTTGCATGAAGCCTGAGAACAGAGCTCAAAAGCAGGCTCGGAATGTGGCTGCCTTGGAGGGTGCGTGTGCGTGTGTGTGTGTGTGCGTGTGTGTGTGTGTGTGTGTGTGTGTGTGAGGGATCACTGTGGGTGTGAAAGAGAGAGAGAGAGAGAGAGAGAGAGAGAGAGAGAGAGAGAAAACATTACCAGCCCTGTGAGGTTAGATCAGATCTCTCTCTCTCTCTGTCTCTCTGTCTCTCTGTCTCTCTCTCTCCCTCCCTCCCTCCCTCCCTCCCTCCCTCCCTCCCCCTCTCCGTCCCACCAACGTCAGCAAGCCATGTCAGTCAAAATTCATGCGATCCCCAGGATTTAAAATTATGAATTTGGTGGTCCCTGAGGTCCAAAAGGTTGGCGACCCCTGCCTTAGACCCACTATTAAAAGATCTTTCAGAAATTGATGTCATCAACATTATATGATGTATTCTCTATTTCTTTTTGTTTTCTAGTCCCAAGAAAATGATCTATTGATCAATCTAATAATTTACTAAATGAAAAAATAGAAACTGTACTCAGATGGGAAAGAAGTGTTTTTATCAGTAACAAACATCTGGCTTAGATACTTGAATTCAGACTCCAAATGGTCAGTTTTATAAGTTGTATATGCTCCTTGTTTCTTTACTGTTCATAGATTTTTAGCTGAATATGCAGAATTATTGTACCTTGGATTAAGTAGTAATCCAATGTCAGCATTCCAACAAAACCAAACTCCAATCAAAAACTCTGAGACAGGCATTTTCTCAAAGTTCCACTTTATTAGAGTTGTCATACTGACACATCTGGGAAAACCCGAATTTGACAGTTCCAGGCTTTCCCTCAGTAATTCAAAAAGCCAAATTCACACTCCTCATCCATCAGTTCATCATATGGTCCAATCACCATCTGCGCCAACTCAAGATACCCCTTAAACAACTCCTCATCCAGGTGCAGGAAGACCATGACCTTGACCGAAAAGAAGGATGCTATTATGTCTAACTACATACGCTCCATGAAATCCCCCCTCCCAATTTCCCAGGCACAGGAATGTGGCAGCGTGGAAGTTTCTGCTGTTAATATGGTTTCCAAAGCTGACCGATGTCCCCTCCTGAAGAAAAAACTACATCCTGAAAAATAAAATAGACAAAATACAACAAGGTGTTAATAAAATGTTAATCCAACCACTTAACTCTCCCCCCCCCCCAAGAGGTTTCTTTGGTTTTTCAGGGAATTTATCATGGAATTGCTTAACTAATCTATCAGCGTTCAGATTCCAACTTTTTACCCAAGTAGCATCTGATAAAGGGTACCCTTTCCAGTGCATTAAGTATTGCAGCTGGCCTTTATGCAGTCAAAAATCAAGAATTTTCTTTACTTCATAATGAGTTTCACCTTGTTACTACCACAGGCTTGGGGGGAGCAAGTGACACTTGGCAAGTGTCTTAATTTGGAACCAACAGCTGGTTTTAATAGGCTGCTGTGAAAGATAATGTATTTTGCCTAATATGCAAGGAAGGCTAAGTTGGACAGTTAATCATTTTCATTATACAGAAAGGACCAAGAAATTTAGGTCCTAACTTCCTACTAGGCAGTCTCAATCTAAGGTATTTGGTTGATAGAAATACTTTATCTCCCACTCTAACAGATGGTTGGAGAGATCTGCACTTATCTTCCTTTTCTTTATATTCCTTAGCTTCCACTAAGGCTTTCTTTGTATTTTCCCACCCCTTCTTTAGTGAGTCCATCCATTCTGTTAGGGACATGGAAGTTGATAATTCTAGGTAATTCAGGCATGGGAATAAATTCCATTCCGGTGGTTATTTGGAAAGGAGTTAGTCCAGTACTACTGTGTACTGTGTTATTGTAAGCCATTTCTGCAAAAGGCAATAAGTCCTCCCAGTTTTTTTGTTGATAAATTTACATAGCATCTAATTTATTGTTCCACCATGGCATTCTCATGTTCTGCCAATCTGTTCATAGTCAAATGGAAAGCTGAGCTAAAACCCTGGGATTATCCAATGGACTTAAAGAACTCTCTCCAGAGTTTAGCAGTAACTTGAACCCCACAATCTGAAATCACTCTCCATGGTACTCCATGGAGCCGATAAATATGCTTCACAAACAGTTTTGCCAGCCTTTTGAAAGAAGGTATTCCATTATAAGCAGTGAAGTGCGCTTGCTTGGAGAACAAATCAATGACAGTCCAAATAACTGTATTTCCCCCACTTTGTGGAAGTTCAACAATAAAGTCCATTGCAATCTCCTCTCATGGTTTTGTTGGTTCAGATACTTGTTAAAGAAAACCAGGGGTTTTTCCAGGTCTGTTTTTCATCATGGCACAAATTGACAAATCTGATATAGTCCTCCATGTCTGATATAGTCCTCCATGTTTTCATTTTTGGCCACCAAAATTGCCTTCTGGCTAGATGAAGGGTTTTCAGAAACTCAAAATGGCCCCCTAGCTGAGAGTCATATTTTTAACACCATTAGTCTCATGCTGCTAGGTAGATAAATCTTATTTTCTTTCCAAGCCAAACCTTCCCTCAAAATTAAATCAGTTTGATTTTCGGTAAACCATGGATCGCTTGACAGTGAGGCTTTTAGATCTGCTGTCAATTTATTTTCGGGGAAATCTAAATGGTGCTTGGCTTGCACTCTAGTTGTGGCTTGACTTGCGGGTTGGGCTTCAGAAATCAGTGCAAGTACAATTTCCTCTCAGCAGCTGTCAAATTGGGGTTTCCTGGGCAAGGCATCTGCCAATAAGTTTTTTCTCTTTGGAGTGTATTTTAGTTTGAAGTTGAAATGTTTAAAGTATTGAGTCCAGTGAATTTGTTTGGGGAAAGTTTTTGGGGAGTTTTCAGAGCCTCTAGATTTTTATGATATCCATATCTCCAAATGGCTCCTTAACTTTCTCCAGGAAATGTCTCCAAGATAGGAGAGCCCACCGCACTAAATCCCCTAAACAAGTTGGTATTAATGTATTTCCTCAGTTCAGTCATTTCAGCAGGTGTCATGGAGTACATTTTTCATTTTGGTTCTATTTCGATGGCACAGTCAGTGGGCCGATGAGAGGGGAGGACATTGGATTCCTCCTCGCTAAATACCCCTGTTAAGTCTCTATACTCTTTAGGGATAGTAGGCTTGCCTGGCAGAGAGTCTGAAGTGGAGGCTGCTGATTCTAATGGCCAGGCTGGATTGACTGGCAGTTTCAGAGCGACTGGGGGCAGTGGGCCCCCCAATGATGATCTTCCAGTATCCATCTTCCCACTTAGAGGTAGGGGCCCATTTGTCTAGCCAACAAGACCCAGTATAACTGATTCTGACATTTTGGGTGCTATTAGAAATTGAATAAGTTTATGATGCTTTCCCATCTCTAGTTTGACAAGTTCTGTAATTTGGATGGCTGGGGTCCCACCAATTAAAGTTCCGTCCACCTCTTTGAATCGAATTGGGCATTTTAGGGATCTGTTTTTTATCCCTAATTGTTCAATGACTGGAAGCCCAATTAAGCACCTAGTACAGCTTGTATCTATTGCCACTTCTTATTATCCTTGTTCTCCAGTTTCAGGGACTACCAGCTTCACTTTAACTGTAAAAGGGAGAATCGCTGTACTCACCATCAGGTCATTTTCTTCACCATTTCCTCTCTCCTGGAGGATTTTGTTTGGCCAGAGATTCCTCGCTGTCTTTGGTGGGGAAGAGAACCTTTATGGATTGTCTAGCAAATTGGCTTGTGTCCGGAGGCTTTGGTGGAACTATCCTGCCTCTGGTGGCTGTTACAGTTGTGGTCAGACACTCAGAAGCTCGATGAAACATTTGACCCCAATGATAGCACTTGATGATTCCAGGAGGCTGAGCAGGATTTGGCTCTGTAGGTTTTGTTAGGGGACGTCTGGCAAGAGTTCTCCTCGCCGGCTTCTCTGATGAGGACTTGCGGTTTGGATGAATTTCCCTATTCAAAGATACAGACATGGTATACCAGTCATATAACAGTTCTGGTACCCCTGTGACAGGCTTTTCTGACATTGGTCAATTTCCTTTTTAAAATAGTGGAGAAGGATTTTGTCAGGCCAATGGCCAAGGTTCCCAGTAACCCTCCTAAAGGGCCTGTCACATAGGCCGACGGATGCAAAACGTATGTAAAAAGGACACAGGGGGCGAGAAAATGTTCCATCCGTTGTTATCCACTCTCAAATGTGCCCCAAATTTGCATAAGCAGAGCGGACAACAACAGAAAGGAACGGACGGGGAGAGGATGGAGCCAGGATGTTAAGCGGATGCTCCACGGAAGCCTAGCAGATGGAAGTGGATGGCACATCTGCAGGGCTTCCGGGGAAGCACAGCGAAGCGGACGCGCAACGAAAGGAACGGATACAGAGCGGATGCCTAGCGGATGAAGCGGATGCATCACGGAAGCCTAGCGGATGCAAAACGTTCACTGCGCATGCGGGGAGGATGCATTGCGTCAGCCCTGTGGATATAAAAGGATGCAGCTCGCAAGCAGGTCACCATTCAGAGGAAAGACCTGCTGCCAGACACAGCTCCAGCCAATAACCATGGGGAAGAAGAGGAAGCCTATGCCATCTGCTGCCAGCCCTGGCAAGGAGGACAGGGCCACCATCCCACCACCTGGCCCTGACTCTGCTTCTGCTGGGGCTTCTGCTGCTCGGGCTGACTCTTCTGGTGCTGGGATTTCTGCTGACGCTGCTCCTGGTGCTGGTGCTTCTGCTGGTGCTTACTCTGCTGGCGCTGGTGCTGGTGCTTCGACTGGTGCTTACTCTGCTGGTGCTGCTCCTGGTCCTGCTGGTGCTCCTGGTGCTGCTGGTACTTACTCTGCTGCTGCTGATCCTGGTGCTGCTGGTGCTGCAGGTGCTGCTGGTCCTGCTTTTGCTGCTACTGTTGTTGTTGCTGCTGCTGCTGGTGGTGGTGGTGTGGTGGAGCAGCCCCTAGAACCTCGAAGCCCCTCTGATGAGGGCCCAGATGGCCCTGCCAGAGGGAGGAAGAGGCATACGCAAGAACGGGAGAGGAGGCAATACTCCATCAAAGAGGAACATGAGGATGAGGTGCTCGAATGGCTGAGGGAGAACGAGTACCTATGGCGAAAGGGACACAGGCTCTATTGAGACACCAAGAGGAAGCAGGCGGCTTGGAGAGAAAAGGCGGAAAGCCTGGGCTACATTTCGGAGGTCCTCCTCGAGTGGTGGAAGCACATGCACACCTGGTACGGGAAGCTGCACCTCAAGAAATCTGGCCAGACCATGGTCAAGCACACCGACCGGGAGACCTACGTGATGGCCAAGTGCAGCTTCTTGAGATCCGCCACCGAGGAGCAGCCCCTCTGACAACCCTCTCTCTCAGGCAGCCCACAGAAAGCCAGTCCTCTTCTGGCCAAGAGTCAGCTCCTGTGTCCAGGCAGGTATCTGTGGAGCTTCCCCCGACGGCTGCACTCCCCGTGGCGGAGCGCGTGGAGGACCCCCTGACGCAGTAGGAGAAAGGAGAGGGCACTTCCACCAGAGACCAACCCACATCCACCCCCAGCTCCACCTCCACAGAAAGCAGGCAGAGAGCCAGACCGGAGGGGCAGAGCCACACTGTCCTGCTGGAGATCAGGGACACCATCAGAAGCAGCGTAGATCTCCTCTCTCAGCTGGTACACACCGACATACCATCTTCAAACCGCAAGCCCTTCCTCACCTACGTCAACCAGACCCTCATGAACATGTCGGAATCACAGTACCAGGTGATAAAGGACAGGATCACCGGTCTTCTGCACAACCCTCCAGGCCCAGCTGAACCTGCTCCGACCCAGTCCAGGTCTGCTCCTCAACCCCAGGTGATGTCACAGCCCTTCCAAGGCTTTCCACGGGCCCTCACCTACCAAGGCTACGGCTACCAGGAGTTCCAGGAGCACAGGCAGCCCTTCCCAGTCCAGGTACAGGTTCATCGTATGCCACCGGTGCCACCGATGCCACTGATGCCACCGACGCCACCAATGCCACTGTCACCACAGATGCCATCCACGACACAGATGCCACTGACGCCTCACCTCGCTCAGCTGCAGACCAGACAGCCTCACTACACTCCTCCTTCCTCCACCCCACAGCCAAGTCCGGCCTCAGAACATCTGTCATCGGTCTTGGGACTGACACCCCATGTCCTAGAGGAAGGGGCTCTCAACATCACAGGACTGAGCCAGCTCTCTGAGAGCTTCCTCCACACACCATGCCCTGCTGTCCTTTCGGGGCCAGGCACCCCAATGGCGCCTCAGACCAGCACTCCAGCAGCAGCCACCTCCATAGCACCTGGACCCTTCACCCCTGAGACTATGGGCACGCCTCAGAGTGACTGAGAAGAGTGCCAGAGACTGGGTTGCTCCCTGTTGACTTTATCTTTGCTTGGGACACTTTACTTGGGTCATTTTGCTTTTACAGTTTGTTATTAATAAAGGTTATCTTTGCTTCACACACTTGCTTCGGTTCTTTTAGTCAATAAAGTCTTGGTGGAAACTTTTAGAAATGGTTTAAGCCTTTCCATGCTTGTGGGATGGGTTAAAATAGCTGTGGGATGGGCAGGGATACCTGTGGGATGGGCAGTGATACCTTTGGGATGGGTAATAGCTGTAGGATAGATAAACCTCCAGTGCAAGCATAATGGGACTGTATGGTCCACACCTATGGCCCTTTATTATCAATAACAATTTAATCATTCATCAACACATTTCAACATAAACACAAGTCTTTATTAAATCCCCTGTTCATTGTAGGGCCACTCAACATACATGGCCCAATCTCATCCGTGTGATGAGGCAGGCTGAAGGAAGCATCCATTAAGCATCTACCATCCTGTCTTGCCACTCCACTACTCCAGCTGGGGAGTTGCACCAGTGTTTCAGGAGGTTCTTCGCTTCATGTGAGGCTCTGTTGGGGCCTTGCACATCTTCAGTGTCGATCAGGTTTCACCCTTGCCTCCATTCCCCAGGCTCCATGTCCCCATTGCCTTGCTGGAGGTCCACAAGCCTGTTCTGCAAGACTGGGTAGCGGGTGCACATGAGTTTGTGCAGGATACAGCAAGCTTCCATGATCCTCCTCACGGTCTCTGGGCAATGCTGCATGGTGGTGAGAAGTACCTGGAACCTGTTGGCCAGGATGCCAAAGGCGTTCTCCACCACCCGCCTTGCCCTGGACAGCCTGTAGTTGAAGATCCTCTCTTCACGGGTGAGGCTTCTGGAAGTGTAGGCTTCTTGAGGTAGGTTCTGAGGGAGAAGGCGTCATCCCCCACGATGAAGTAGGGCACATCTTGTGTGTCGTTGGGCAGGGGGTCTGAATCTGGGAAGCCCATGATGAGGTTGTGTTCCAGCCCCTCCTTGAGGTGACTGGCGTTGTAAACCTGGGCATCTGAAGCTGACCCCTTTCCTAAAGCATCAATGTCCATGAACTTGTAGTCAGCATCGACCATGACGAAGAGAATGATACTGAAGAAGCCCTTGTAGTTGTGATAAGTGGATCCTGAGTTGGCTGGAGCTTTGCAGGCCACGTGCTTCCCATCTATGGCTCCAACGGTGTGGGGGAAGTTCCACTTCTGATACCACTGCTCTGCAACTTTCTTCCATCCTTCTTCAGTGGAGGGGCACTGGAGGAGCTCCTCCTTGTATTCTTCGATGATGGCCTGCACCACTTCTCTGACCACAATGCTGATGGTGTTGTGTGGCACCCTCCAGGCGTATTGCATGCTCCTGTACGTGGTCCCAGAGGCCAGGTGGCGCAGAGTCAGAGCCACCTTCAGCCCAGGGTCCAGGCTGGGCCGGAAGTTGGTGTTTGCCTTGGTCAACCTGGGTCTCAGCCGCTCCACAACTTCGTCAAACATGGCTGGCAGCATCCTCATGAAGTTCTGGAATGCATGAGTGTCTTCATTCCTCAGCTTCACCATCAGCTTGTTATACAGTCCATACTCGGCTCTTCTCGCAATCCATCTTTGGACCCAGACACTTCTTGGATGCCTCCTTTTCTTCCCATAGAACAGGTGAAAGAGCCTGTAGATGGCTTCGCACTGTTGTAGCACAATGGCGGCTACCAAAAGGAGTGTGTGATGATCCATGGTGGAGTTGACTGGATGCTGTGGAAGAGCAAGAGCCAGATGATGGTTGAAGAGGTCTGCACCGCAGGGCTGCTGGACTGAAAGTGAGATCCAGGTGATTTCCTCCCCCTTTTTATAGGAAATATTTGTTTTCCGCTCGGTGTCCTTTTGCATCCTCTTGGCATCTTGCAGACATTCTAAATATCCAAGATACATCCCCTATATGAACGTTTTTTCCGTTTTAATGCTTTGTATGCGAGCTGCATCCACTTTCATCCTTTCTACGTCCGTGCTACTAATGCTGCGTGTCCGTTCCGTGTCCGTTTCGTTTCCTCCTGTGTCCGTTTTCTGCTGGAGTGGATGTGAGTTGCGCGGATGTGCAGCAGATGCCTAGCGGATATAGCAGATGCGTAACGGATGACGACGGACGTATAACGGATGTTCCCCGTATGCGTAGCGGATGTAGAACGGACGCGTTGAATACATTTTCCGCTCAAAAAGTTTTGTGCAGCTCAAAACCTTTTGAGCGGATGAAATGTGAGTAGACGGATGCTGGACGGATAGAGAGTATGAAAAATGGACGCAGTGAGTATAGAACGGATGCATCGGGTTAACCAATGGATGGCAAGTGTTTCTCTCCGTTTTACATCCTCTTTCCATCCGTTGGTGCTGTGTGACAGGGGCTTAAAGTCTCACACAAAGTCCTTATATGGATTGGTTACCTTGTTTCATCACTTTTATTGTGGCTTCATTCTCACTAACTCAGTTGTGGTCTTTGAATCTGGCCCAGAGCAGTTCGACATATCCATCAGCATCATTTAATTCAGGAGCCCCCTCATTGTGCAATTGGTCTATCCAATCAGAAGCATCCCCTTCATTCATGCCGTCTGCAGTTGCTGAAACCAGTTCACGATCTGAAGCAAATTGGTCTATATGAGCCCAAACTTAATGGTAGGAACTAATCCAGCTTCCCAGGGCTTCCATCAAACATTGTCCTAAACCGAGAAGGAGGTGGCCTGGCTGGAGGTGCAGGCTGATTGGCTGGTGGAACTGGCACCGCAGCTAGTGGAGGCGTAGGGATTGTTGCTGTGCTGCAGCTGGTGGCAGGGCAGGGACCTGCTCTTATGCTGCTGGTGGCTGCTGGGATGTGGCTGGCAACTGGGCATGGACCTGCTGCTGCACTGATTGAATTGAGGCTGGAGGGGGCACTGGAGCCAGCTGCTGGAACAGACCCCACTGCTGCACCAAGACCATTGGGGCGAATTCACCCCATGGCTGTGCCGGGAACAGTGGGACAAATGGTGCTGGCATCCATTGGCACTGTACCCACCCCTGGCCAGGAGGGTTACATTCAGCTGGAGGGAGCATAAAGGCCAGTTGACAAGTTTGGGCCACTGGAGGTTACAGCATCCCCAATGCTGGCGGCATCTGTTGTCTCTCTCTGCAGGGTGGTCCGGAGGTGCCAAGCTGGCTCCTCCGTCAACTCTGGCTGAGAAAAGATGCCGATGCAACACTGGTTCCACTGGCATATCCTGGATCAGGAAAAGTGAATGTTGGTTGCGTTAGGCACCATCTCAGTTGAGAAGGTTGGGTCCGCAGAACAACTCCCCACTTCAAGTTGCTCAAAACACTCTGCGAGACCTGTCAAAGTTTGGTTCCAAGATGGAGGCAACAGGTTCCAGTCCTGGGAGTTGTCAGACCCCCAAGGCTCTCACTTCTCTCCATTCTGGACCATGGGTTCATTTTATTGGGCTGATCAGTATTCAGGTGGCCTTTCCTCTGGTCCCATCTCTGAAGCTGGATCAGACTGGCAACTTTTCCAGGAATCCGTCTCATTGGGCCAAGCACCTAGCCTTCATTCTACTTCTGCAGCTTCAATGATTCACACCACTTCTTCAGAAAGAGAATACCAGATCTCAGATGTCAACTCATAAAATATTTCCCCTGGTCTTTTAGAGGTGCCAACAGAAACGGAGGGGGGAGTAGCTGCAAAAATGAAACTGCACTCCATGGATGTTTCATAGATAGTTTCCAGGTGACCGAAATTTCTGCTGCGCAAAATTCTAACTGGAGGGTATGATTGATGATTCTTGGCTATGGATGTGTCCCATTGGAGAATATGAATCATGATACACCCAGGAGGTGGAGGAAAACCAGGGTCAAGGATGACAATGAATGATGTGTCTCAGAGTCGGCTACACCCAGGTAGCACCGGCATATCTTCTCCTAATAAATCTTCTTTGAGCTTTGAAAATCAGGCTAGAGACTCACGATTTAAATGGGGGTCACTACCGGAGCCCTGACATTAGTATCCATTCCTACGGCTCCTTTTGTGAACACTCTCCTCCATCTTCCCTGAGTCTTCGCACTGCCTGGTTGGAAGGTTGGCACTTGGGGCTCAGGACCCTGGACAACCCCCTAGTCAGAGTGCTGTTGGACAATTTAGGGATTCAGGTTAATGTCAGCATTCCAGCAAAACCAAACTTCAACCAAAAACTCTGAGGCAAGCATTTTCTCAAAGTTCCACTTTATTAGAGTTGTCATACTGGCACATCTGGGAAAACCTGAATCTGACAGTTACAGGTTTTCCCTCAGTAATTCAAAAAGCCAAATTCACACTCTGTATCCATCAGTTCATCATATGGTCCAATCACCATCCTCCCCCAATTCGAGACACCCCTTAAACCACTCCTCATCCAGGTGCAGGAAGACCATGATCTTGACCAAAAAGAAGAATGCTATGATGTCTAACTATATACCCTCCATGAAATCCCCCCTCCCAATTTCCCAGGCACAGAAATGTGGCAGCATGGAAGCTTCTGATGTTAATATGGCTTCCAAAGCTGACAAGCTATGTATAATGTGCTAATATAAAGTTGAGGATGTTGCTATGTTGTGTGAATTAAAAACATATGGCACAACCTGTAGCAGCCACGCTGAACTAGTATATATCGTAAAAGTGACATTATACCAATATTTTAAAATTTTGAATATTAATGTATTGGTAAAATTATATGTTTATACATATGTTTGTGGTAGTTCTTGATTTACAATCATAATGGAACTTTAACTTGTCAATTATGTACAGAAATTGTGAAAGTCATGATATATGGTACCTATGTGACTATCTCACTTAATGACCCCAATCACTGCTCTCCCTGTTATAGTTATTAGCAGAGCCTGAGGTGCCAAGGAGGTGGAGGAAGCCCTAGGAGACCTAGTGCATGCCCAGGTTTGCACTGCAGAACCTTCAGTTCAGATGTAGCCTCTGCTAGGCTTCCCATGACCTCCCCCATTCCCTCCCCATGCTCCCCTTCATGCATCATTGGAATTGTGGCTACTTCCAAAATGATACCCGTTTCTGGGACAGTGAATGCAGCCACAACTGTGAAGAATGGCCATGTGGCAGAGTAGCTGCTTTCTAAAGGAAATTTATCCTAAAAGGTAAGTGATCAAGCTATGATGCGGATTGGGGAAGACAGTGTAGAACCCAGTGGAGTGGGAAGCAGACGCAAGGTCTGCGGGAACCAGCAAGGCAGGATAGGGGAGGTCTTTGCAGCATCCTTGTGATTGGTCATAATTGTGAATGGATTGCCAAGTGAAGCACAAATTGCTACAATAGCCATAAATTTGGGTACGGGTCCTAAATCTCTTTTTTCAGTGCTATCTTTATTTTGAATGGTTACTGAATGAATAGTTATAAATCAAGGACTGTCTGTAATGCTAGACAATTGTGGGTAAGTCCTCAATCTGTTTGTAATTCTACCCTTCAAATTTTTCTTCATAAAACCTCTGTCTTTCATGTTTCTTTGGCTTATTTACTCACTTCTTTTTATCTTTTTGTAATTCCCTTTACTTGTTTTTCCTCTTCTTTTATTCTTCTCCCTGTGTTTACTGCAGGAGAACCAGCGCATGCAGCAGAAAATAGAATCTATATCCAAAGAGGTGTTTGACCTCCAGGAGACAGTTAATTGGAAAGATAAAAAAATTGGGGTATGAGATTATTCTGAGGTGAAAAATGATTAGGAATAGACTGGCAAATGTTGACAAGAATGTTAATGGTTTCGGTATGCAGAGGATCTGAATATAGTAATTACAAATACAGCAGTAAATTAGATAAAACAAATTAATGCTAGATACTAGATAATAAATGCCATTCAAGAGGATATGCTGCATCTACATTTGATGATTTCTCAATACTTTCATTGTTGCGGTTAAGTTTTGTATTTGGATGCTTAGTGTTTATGATTAAAAATGAAATATAGGTGGGATGGTGGATATGAGCCATCTGTATGGATTGCTGTAGGTGCAGTTCTCTCTTCATTCCATAGTCCTTGGGAATCTACTGATTGGTGGACCGCTGGGGAAGCTATTTAAAAGCTTACCAATTTGCTAACTGATTGGCTTCTGGGAAACAGGTGTCCTATAAAATCTAGCACACAAATCAGAATTAAGGCCCTGTCTGGACAGAAACTGGAAGCATATGGTTCCCTTTTTTTTAATGTTCTTTCATAAAAAACTCTGGTTGACAACATTGGTTCATTTAAATTGAAAATCATAATACCATACATATAATTTTGTACCTATAAGATCCAAGTGTTTATATTTGAAAATCTTAATGTATCACAGAGGATTATATTTTCTTGCTCAGTATAATTCTAGGATTTGAATAAACATGTGATTTGGTACAGTTTTAATTGCAAAGTAGAATTACCAAAATTAATGGTTATTAGTTACATTAATTTTAGTAGGTCTGAACTACATATGAATGAGCAAATTTCAATTTCATCCATAATTTATGTGATATATTTCATATTTTATAAAATGTTGGGATTGGGATTTATTTGTGCGAATGATAGGCTTAGTCAGTGTGGAAGAAATCCTACACTGGAATTATATTTAAAGTATATAGGCAATATAATGAATACAACTAGATACATATTTGACAGACCCATTATAACTGAGGAATTCTTGTGCTGAATATGACTTTTATGGCAAGCACAGGATTATTTATGTAAAACTGCTTCTTCTTTTTGTTTAGTCCTGTTCTGGTATTTACAAGAAATCTCTTATCTATCACACATTCTTTTTCCATACTATTTTCTTTGTGCTACTTTGCTGTAACCAGGCTCTAGAGAGACAAAAAGAATATTTTGACTGCATTAGAATTGAGCGAGATGAGCTCAGAGATGAGCTGGCTGATATGAAGGAAACAATGAAGAGAGGAGAGGTATGTTAGCAGTAGTACTTCTTACAAATGTAGATTGGGTAATCAAAGCATAGGTAATGTAATGGAAAGTACACCATCATTACCACATCGTTTTCTCCTTTCTACTAACTCATGTATGGAAGCAATGATGTTGTATTTTTGATTATGTTAGTTAAGTAAAGAGTTTATCTATAAAATAAAATTTTCTGATAGATATTGTTAATGTTGCTTTCCCACCCCCCCAGAAACATGGATTAGTAATAATCCCAGAAGTCACTCCAAATGGTGATATTAACCATGAACCAGTAATTGGCACAATTACAGTTGTATCACAAGAAGCTGCTCAAGTTTTGGAATCAGCAGGGGAAGGACCACTAGGTAAACTAAGCATTTTCTTAAAAGATTAACATTGTATTGGGGCTTCAATGGATATAAATTTAAAGAGTATACCAAAAGAATTGTACTTTTAGACAGATTAGCCCTTTAGTTCTGTGTCATTGGTTCCAGATCTCATAAATCTTTTCAGGCTCACAAAATGTCTATAGACATGTAATAAATTTGTTTTTAAACATTTAAATTTAAGTTGCTATGTATTAGAATACTTCCTATAGAAAGTATTCCAAGTATGCTACATTGAAATAGCTGGCTGGAAGCTGACAAGACTAATCAGTTTCCCATCTTAAACTTTTGTTTATCTCCTAATCACACGCTTTCTCTTTGGAATATTCATCTTGGTGCTGGGATAATTAACCAGAAGGCAATTAATATTTATATACATAGGAAAGGACCACATTCCAAAAAAGTAAGCAGGCACACACTAAGGAATACTGGACTGTTTATATCGTGTCCTCACACCTACTGAAATAAGCATATTCTTTTGACTATCATTGTTTGTTTGCTTACTCTCTTGTAATCCGTTCTCTCCAACTTCACCACTGTGCAAAGGGGGAGAGAGAAAAACAATAGATACAATGTATACTGACTGTAATTGTGATCAGATGACTGACAGATACTGCAAAGGTTATAAATGCAGGCATTGCTTGTAAAGTTATTTCTGCACGGTTGTGGCTTTGGATAGTCCCTGAACAGGGCAGTTGGTAAGTAAGGATTACTATATACTAAGAGTTAATGAATCTAAATGCTTATGTTGGCCCTATATTATAAAAATTACAATTTTGAAAGTAATCTTTCTGTAATTCAGTTTTCCCAAGTCACTCTCCTCAAATTCTTCAGATGAAATTCAGGTATTCTTCAAAAGCCAATTTGTAAAATTAAACTATTTGTTTGTTCTAGATGTTAGGCTACGAAAGCTAGCAGGAGAAAAGGAAGAGTTATTATCACGGGTAAGTCTCCTGAAGGTTTCTAAATTGAAGAGATAAACAACTTCCTGTAATGAGTTTCTAATTAAATAACAAAAATTACAGTTGCTTTATGACCTCCACAGCTAGCTTTGTTTGCTTAGAATATAATCCTGTAACTTCTGCAATAATCCAGGAAACATAGGATTCGTGTAGGATTTTTTTCCTACTGCTTATTGATGGAGAATGATCCAGGAGGGGCTTTACGTATGTTGAATTCTAAGGTTATAATGGAAAACTTGTGGGAAAAAGTTAAACTGGAGATAGAAAATTGTCTTATAAATGAAAGATCATATTGCTATACTTAAAGAATATACAACAATCTGATCTTATCTGTAAAACAGGATAATCTCCACCTTAACTTTCTGTTGCTTAAGTAGCAACAGAATTATAGCCTAAAGAAATAATGCTAACTCTGGAGGTCATAAACCAACTGTACTTTGTTATTAAATTAAAACTTACTATGGGAAATTGTTTAGCCTTTGAATAGTATGCTTAGTGCCACATCCATTTAGCCTTTGAATAGTATATTTCAAGCCATATCCCCAAAAATGGTGGATATAGGCAGAAAAATGTACGCTTGAAGTGATGTCATATACACTTAATTTTAACTCAATATAAAAATATTTAGAAGTCAACTTCTTAATCATGCATTTAATTTTTTCTGTTTGTTACTAAAAATTATAGCCTTGCGCAGTAGGTTGAGCTGAGATTTAGTGATGGATCAAAATCATCTCACAAATTTCTGTGGCTCAAAGTGAATATGAACTTGGGTCTCCCTAATACCAATCCCTGTTTATACCATATTGACTATATCTGCAGAGAACAAAACATGAATAAAACTGTTCTAACAATAGAATTTTTGTTTTAGTTAAAACCATTCATATAACTTGGCAATTTATTCGATGCAGATAGTCACAACAATTTTTCCTATATTATCTTAGCATTTTAATGGATGTTATCCATGGCTAAATAATAATTGTCAATTTATTGGAGTAGCAGATCCTGTTCAGACAAATCCTTAGATTTATTTAAAGCTGAAAACAATTACACTGGATTCCCGATAATAGCAGTAGATGCCAATTATTTGTTAAATATGATATCCATTCATTTTAGATAAAGAATAAATAAAGTTTGAAGTGAAATACTGAAAATATTGTGTTATTTTAATTTCAGATTAAAAAACTGAAATTGCAATTGGAAGAGGCACGGCAGAAATCCTCTAAGAATGAAAGCACAAATTCTGATTTAACAGGACTGGAAAATGGTTCTGATTTGCAATTAATTGAAATGCAGAGTATGTTAATTCATTCAGTATTCAAAGAAGATGCACTTTAAATAGTCATGTCTTGATTTCTATGCAAATTTTCAGTTTGAATTTTGTAATTTTATACCAGATAATAAATAAAGCAGATTTAATGAAAGTATATGTACATAGTGTTAGATGTATAAGGTACAATTTAAAGTAAAATGAGGGAATATTAAGGAAAATAAGCAAAGTCTGATACCAGTTGTGAAATTTATAGAATTCTTGTCATAACCAGAGAGAATGGAAACTACAGAAAGAAAATCTGTTTCTCATTTGAGTTGTTACATTCTCGACTGACACCATGAGAAATATCTTGACTGTTAATTTGTATAATCTTTTGATCTAGCAGTCGGTTATTTTTAAATAACCACATTTTCATTGTATTTAAGATTAAAATACTATTACTTAAGTCATTCTGCTTTTTATATTCCAATAAAAATGTTGACTGAACTCCTGAGATCTTAAGCATTCACCTCATGACCTTTCAGGAATAAATGTTGAAAAATACGAGTCTCCAGAATTACTTAATTGCCACATTTAGTGCTCTGTTTCTTTCTACAACAAACATTTGCAATAAGTAAAGATTTGATTTGAAGAGAATTTGGAAGGTTGATTTACAGTCCTTAATTTCTAAATTTTCTTGTCTCTAGGAGATGCCAACAGACAAATAAGTGATTTCAAATTTAAACTTTCCAAAGCTGAACAAGATATAACTACTTTGGAACAAAATGTAGGTATCTTTTAAGATGTTGATATATTCCAAATTTAAGGGCTCTATACCTTATCTCCCCTAATTCATCACATAAGATGTCTCTCTTGCACTACTAGTATGGGAATGCTATCAAAATATTATCAGGCCAGTGATGTACAGGATTTGATATTTTCTAAAGAGAACCACTCTTCAAACAAATAGTGTACCGTATATACTCGCATATAAGCCGATCTCGCATATAAGCCGACCCTTAAAAAACTGCCCCAAAATGAGGCATTTTGCAAAAACTCGCATATAGAGGGAAAAATACAGAGGGAAAAGTCGGCAGGGCAAAAATTGCGGCTCATCGTTCATCCAGGGAGAAAGGCTGCAAAGGTCCAGGTGAGGGCTGCAAAGGAGGGCTGCAAAGGTCCAGGCGAGGGCTGCAAAGGGCCAGGCGAGGGCTGCAGAGGGCCAGCTGACAGGGAATGCGAGAGCCAAGACTCTCATCGCGCGAAGCCGCCACGCTAAGTCGCTGCTCCAGCGCAAATCGAGGCACGGCCACCTATAAATCAGATTTATGCATGTATAAGCCGACCCCCAAATTTGAAAAAAAAAAAAAAAAGCGTTCTAAAGTCAGCTTATATGCAAGTATATACGGTAAGTACTCTATGAGCTAATGGCCAGGAAAAATATTTGGCCATCTCAAGTTAAAAGAAATGAAAAGAGGACTATCTAACAGATTAATAGAGTTGGAAGAGACTTTGTGCTGCAGGCCATCTAGTCCAACCCCTGCCCAAGAAAACTATATCAGATCTAGAACATAATAACACATAAACTTTTACATTGGGGATTTTTTTACTTATAATCAGTGATAATATCAATACCATGTTTGCATTTCATTTGAATTAGTGTTCTATTGAGTTTCTGGGTATGATTATATCACTTGACTCCATTGGTGTTTGTATTGGTTCCTTGGGAGGAACAGTGAAACGTAAATGTTTTCCATTTAGTGCTTTTAAGGAAAGGTCAAAGTTACAGTGAGTCTTCTTTGCATATGGGAAGATAAACAAATCATTGGTCTTTTAGGTTTTAAGACTTGAAGGACAGGTGGTGAGATATAAAAATGCTGCAGAAAATGCAGAAAAAGTAGAAGATGAACTGAAAGCAGAAAAGAGAAAACTTCAGCGAGAGGCAAGTGTCTCCTTTTCCTTTCAGTGAAAACAGATTTGTAATAGTATAGTAATTGAGCTGTGAGTAATATGTGCTATATTTAAAGCAATATTTGACATTATTATTTCAAAGTAGTATAAATATTCTGTTTATAAGTTTCTTACAATTGTGGTGTGAAATTTTATGTTTGCAGGACTGCCAGAAACAAAATCATTTGCAGAATTCAGCAGCCAAGATCAGGCTTATAAAATATTTAGTAATAACATCATCCATTTCCAGCAGTGCAATTTTCCTTCATCACTTCTTGAAACCTCCCAAATATACAAATGGGTATATGAGGTCTCTGGGAAGCAGATATTCCCAAATTCTACCCTTAACACCTCCTATTCATATAGATCAATGGTAGTGAACCTTTTTGGAATCAAGTGCTGAAACTGGAGCAGGCACATGTGCACCAAAAACTGGAAGAGCAGCTAGCTCCTTGGCACATTGCCTGGGAGCTCCAGAAACTGGAAGCTCAGCTTCCTGGTGCACACATGCATGCCAGCCACCTGGTCTTCCAGTTTGTAATGCGCATGTGCACACAAAGACCAGTTGGCGGAGATGCTCTTCTGGTTATGCAAAGACCAGCTGGATGGTGTGCATGTGCACGCTGGAACCAGAAGAGCCAATGAGTATGCCTGGAGAGGTGGCTCTGCGCGCCACTTCCAGCAAGCATACCATAGGTTCGCCATTAGGGATATAGTTTAAATCAGGGGTGTCAAACTCAAAGCCTGCAGGCTGGATGCTGCCCACAATGTGGTTGGATCTGGCCTGCGTGGCTGTCCCGGTGTGTGCATAGGAGGCAACGGCCCATCCCAGTATGCGCACAGGAGGTGGCGGGCTGGCTTACCTTTCAGGTGTGTGTGTCTGCATGTCTGTCTGTCTCTGTCTGTCTGTCTGTCTGTCTGTCTGTCTGTCTCTCTCTCTCTCTCTCTCTCTCCCTCCCTCCCCCTCTCCCTCTCCCTCTCCCTCTCCCTCTCCCTCTGTGTGTGTATGTGTCCCCAGCATCAGGGGCTTGCATGTGGTCCTCCAAGAAGCAGGTGTGGTGGCAGTAGACAGACTTGGGGGGAGCCACATAATATGGACCACCAGACGCACCTGCATGTAGCTGGGATCCAGCAGGCTTGCCTCTGTGTTCTTCTGGCCTTTCAGGTGTGTGTCTGCATGTGTCTGCATGTGGGGGGAGGTGTCCGGCAGCAGGGGCTTTATATTGGAAAAGATAATAAAAAAATAGATCTAGAAACAAGTAAAGTAATAACTAGCAGTCACCACGGGTTTGTTAAATACAAATGATGCCAAATCAATCTTATTTAATTCTTCAACATAGTGACTAAATTAAACCAAATTAGTGAAACACTGTGGACATATATTTAGATTTCAGCAAGGCATTCAACAAAATAGACCACAACCTACTTCTTCGTAAGCTAGAAAAAAGTGGGATAGCATCACCACTAGATGGACTTACAACTAGCTGACAAACTGGTTGTACTTCTATTTATTGGATTCCTCAAGCATTTCTGCTTCCTTTAAGATCCTGGTACTGAAGACATTATTCTACTGAAGACCTCTTTCAGAACAAGAGGGTGTAAGCTCTTACAAATTAAGAGATCTCTTTATTCCATTGTGGTACAAAAAAGCGCAAAAATTTGGCATAGTTCTAATGCCACCTCACTTTTCTGTCTTCTTTGAGAAATGATGCATGCTATATAACCAGATATATAACACATAATCTAGGTTGGGACACAGATTTGTTAACTGCTTTGTTTATTCTCCAACAGCAAGGCTTCCAATGTCACCTGTGCCATGTTTAAACAGAAATACATAGACTATATCCTATTCTTTTAGTGAGTCTAAAATCACTGGGTTAAATCCTAACAAACATCATTTGGTTTTTCAATCTTAATATGAAAGCATTACTATCCTGAAAAGGGTGACTTTGAAGGCATTAACAACAGGGGGGTTACAGATAAATTGAGGAGTCCTTCTATTTTGGGATTGTTTTGCCCACTCAAGTGATTTTGTTCCCAAGCTAGCACGTTTCCTGAATACAGAGTGAGAAACATACATTTTTAACTTACTCTTGAATTTCCATTCTCCTTGGTTTGGTCTTAACCTCAGTCATAGCCAGTCCAAAACCAGATACTGATGGATAGACTCACTATATAAAATCTCTCAATTATGGTTAGTATCCATTGAACAATAGCTTGATTAGAAGCATCTGCCAATGTTTTTAGAAAAGACCGTATCTCCAGAAAGTGGAGATATCTTCTGAACTTCACGTAGGCATTTTCTGAGCATAAAAGGAAAAATTATAAATCATGAATTTAAATTTATTCTGAGAAAAAAGATGGCTTTCCTTCTTCATCTACAGATAACTGGATAGTTGGATTTCTTTGGAACTATTAAACAGTGTTGCTCTATTACTAGGGGTGGGATTCTACTAGTTCTCGCTAGAATCTGTTAACTTTCTAAGCAGTTTGGAGAACTGGTTGTTGGAAGAAATCTTTCATTTTTTTCCACCTCTCCCTGTCTCATACATACACATCTCTCTCTCCCTCCCTCCCTCTCTCCCCTTTACTCTTTTTGAATGCTTCTAGTGATGATGGAGCACCCACAACTTCTCAAGACAAACGATTCTATTGGTTAATTGGTCTCACCCTTAGGAAATTTCTCCTTAGTCCTAGGTTTCTTCTCTTTGGTTAGTGTAATTAATCTATTAAACAGTGGAACAACTTGCCTCCAGAAGTTGTAAATGCTACAACACTGGAAGATTTTATGAAGAGATTGGATAACCATTTGACTGAAGTGGTGTAGGCTTCCTGCCTAAGGAGAGGGACCTCCAAGTCACTTCCGTTATTCTATTCTATTCTAAATATTTGAACAGTCCTATTTTATTGTGACTTGGAGTAAGGAGACCAATCAAGTTGGCCACACCCACAGTCCATTGTCATTAGGGTAGAGAACCTGTTGTTAAATTTTTTGAATCCCACTACAAATATACACTGAATTTTATATTTAGTCAAAATGATGGTGCTGCAAATCCACCAAATCCAGGTACTTTTGCAGGAAATTGACTATTGAAATCCTTTCTACTGTGGGTTTTGTATCTTTGTTGCAGTTTGCCTTCAAGGAATGTTAGAGAGATGCAATTTTGTTACTCCTCCAGTCTCTCAGGTGCTTCTTAAAGGGTAGACAGAGTCCTATTGTTTGCTCCAGTCTCTCAGAAAGTAGCATTTGGGCATTTTTGCTTTGATTTTTGGGGATTGGCTTGGGAGAGAGCCCAAAGATGCTTTTCAAAAGGCAACTGGACTTTAGGTTTTCCTGGAAGATGTTTCTCTTTTCATCCAAAAAGCTTCTCCAGAAGGAGCTTTTTGGATGAGAAGCAAAACATCTTAAAGGAAAAATAAAGTTCAGTTGCCTTTTGAAAAGCACCTTCGGGACAGCCATGTCCTGGATGACTCCATGTACTTAGATGTTACATGGCTTATGTCCTACTTTAAGCATCTGAAAGAATGGGAAAGTGACAAACATAGACTTGAATTTCCAGTTTGACATGAAACAATACCCAGTGATACTTTTTTCCTATGAAGCAATTGGACATCTCAAGTCTTTGTATATATCCAAGTTCATGAGGTATCATTAATTTGAACATTTGTTGCCAGTTCTGGGGATTGGAATTTGGGTTTGGTGATACTTTATCTAAAGACCAGGTTTCCATCTTGGGAGTTCATCCTCGATTTGGCATGGGCAGTTGAGAAGCCTTCATGACAAGTGAAATTTGTAACCAGTGTTGGCAAATAAGAGAGCTTCTATTGGTAACAAATAAAGCTATTTCAAGATTAGACTACTACAATTTAGTCTTCATGTTTGTCTCTTTGAAAACTACAGCTGGCTCAGAATGCAGTGGAATAGTGAATGAAAACATAGGCACCCTATGTGTATTGCCAAAAAGCATACTCGTGCTCCGTCTTCTGAGTAATTTCTTTACCTTTGTATTTGATAGCGGATATTAAAAATGTAAAGAAAAGCAATTGAGTTATGACTTACATGAAAATTTTAGTATTGTCAGCTTAATAAGTTAGTTGCTGCATAAGCTTATCTTTTGTTAGTTGTTTAACCTGATGCTACTAAACCTAATAGAGCTAAAATGCTTTTGAATTTTTTTTTAAGCAGAGTTTTAGATCTGAATTAGTGGACCTTGTTTCAATAAAAAGCTGCAACAAAAACATTTTGTAGTTTTATGATATATTTAGATTCTGCGCTCATTTTCTCAAAACTAACTTAGTCTCCCTTTCTTTTTAGTTAAGAACAGCATTGGATAGGATAGAAGAAATGGAGATGACCAACAGTCATTTAGTGAAACGGTTGGAGAAAATGAAGGCAAATCGAACTGCACTGCTATCTCAACAATAGAAAGGAAACTAAAGAATGTGCTACTCCTTGAAATGCTTGAGCTTATTTTAATATAGACTTTCCTTGGCATAAATTTGAAAACAAAGCTGTTCAGTGAGTTTGTTTCATAATTGTGGCAAATATTTTAATTTGAACAAATGGGAAAGACGGCTTACATCTCCATGCCGTTGATCGAGTTTTAGCAGCTTAATTCAAAAATCTGATGGAGCCCAATACTCTATGATTGACTTACTTTATATAAACTACAATTTTCACACTTGTGAAATCAAGTTTATTCTCTGAATTATTTTCAATTGCTTTAACGCTTGATGCTTGGAAAAAATGCACAAATTCAAGAGTATGCTTCACAACAAAGTAACCAATTATGTGCTCAAAATCCTCACATGGTACATGTGCCTTTAATATAGTGCAATGAAATTAGAACAAAATATGGAAACAAATACCATTTATTTTAAAATACAATTGGAGTCTTGTGTGCTAAATTTTATACATTTTTATGGAACACTTTTGTACAATATTTAAATTTATATAAAATAGAAATTACTGTATAAAATCTGCTTTATTGCATGGTGGTGGACACTTGAAATTTCAACTTAGACCTTCTCTATTCTTAATGTAAGAGTGTGCATGATTTGTTATTGTTTAGTGTGTGAAACCTGATGTGTGCGATGCTTAAGTGTGGAGTGAAATGTGGGTGGGAGAAATTTGGCAGGTATAAACCTATTAAATGGACACTGCATAGCATGGGTGTCTCTTGTCTTAATGTTCTCTGGCATTTTCATTGTTGAGCTTTTTAATGCACTAATTCTAATAATTTTTATCCTCCCATATAATTCAAAACACTACAGACTGATTTTGAATAATAAACTTGACAGGATATAATTAAGTAAAAATTATACCGTATGAACAGAATCTGTTTATATTCATTATATTGCTAATTTCTACTGAGGTACTCCTTGACTTACAACAGTTTGTTTAGTGACCAAAGTTACAACGGCACTGACAAGTGACTTTTTTACATGACCATTGCAGCAACCCTATGGTCACATGTTCAGAATTAAGATGCTTGGCAACTGACTTGTATTTATGTTGGTTGCAGTGTCTCAGGATCATGTGACCACTTTTTGCAATTTCTTGACAAGCAAAGTCAATTGGCAAGCCACGTTGACGTAACAACTATGTTACTAACTTAAACAATAGCAGTGATTCACCGAACAACTATGGCAAGAAAGGTCATAAATGGAGCAAAACTCACTTAACTATCTTGCTTAGCAACAAAAACTTGGTGTTCATTTCTGGTCATAAGTTGAGCATTATCTATATTTCCATATAAAATTTGATCCTTTACATTCAAGGATGCTCTAATCATCTATTCCCAGACTATCTGCCAGCAGAAATACTAAAATAGGATCAAGAAAAGAGAATTCTGGTCTTCCATATTTTTCCAATTCATCAGTTGTATGGTTCATTAATTGTAGTATGAGGATTTAAATATCTTACATTTTTGGTTATAAATAGAAATCTAGGAGTTTAATTAAGTTTTTGTTTGGTCACTGTACAATATGCGGATATTGTGAAATGTTGAACAATAGTGGATTAATTTTCTGACCATACAATATAGTCATTTTATGCAAAAGTTTGTGATTAACTGATTAAAGTTTATAATGAGAAAGAAAATAATTAAATATTATAGAATAAATATTTGCATTTAGCATCGCTCAAAAACTCTGTACAAGTCAAATAGATTAGTAAGTTGTAAAACATTGCCATCTTCTCTAAAATTTGTAGGAGGTAAAAGGTATGACCGAAAAGCTTTGTAGAGTATATGTTCCACTGTCCATTTCCATGATCTCATACATTTTCCAGGTTCTTCAGCCTGTAAAAGCAATATTAACAACACCTCAGAGTTCATAGTAAAGTTTTAAAACGTATGCATTATTGAATAACAATCTATATAATATGCCTTTTTAGATTAGTTGATAATTCAGATTGTAAAAATCATTATACTAATGCAGCAATAATCAGAGATATGCCAAAGTGTTAATTTGTTCAATCACTACAATTTTCAATTGTTTTATCATTTTTGGAATGATTATACATTAGTTACAAAAGATCCATGCAAAAATGAACATTTTTCAATTTTTCCGTCAAGTGTTGCCTATACTATGATACAAATGAATGTTTTTTTACTTTATGTAACAATTTGAGCAAAGTGGATAGGCTGACAAAAATGCAAATAAAACAAAATTCCCATAAGACTAATACCTGATTGCTTTAGTAGTGCAGTCCACAACTTTTTTGGTACCTTGGACTGGTTCTATTAGAGAGAGGTTTTTCTGTGGACCAGAAGAGGAAGTGACTTCATGTGCTGCCTACATCTTGTGTGTGCACAAATGAGGTTTGGCTTGTTTGTACAGCCTGGTTTCTGGTGTGCCATGGACCAATAGTGGTGTGCAGCCCAAGCACCCGTTTCAGTATTGAGGTAGTTCTCAACTTGTAATATTTAGTTAACTTTGTTCAAAGTTACAAAGCTCTGAAAAAGTGAATTATTATAATTTTTCACACTTATAACTATGGTCGCATCCTTGTGGTCATGTGATCAAAATTTGGATGCTTAGCAACTGATTTGTATTTATAATGGTTACTGTATTCTGGGCTCATGCAATCACTTGTTACAACTTTCTGAGAAGCAAAGACAATAGGGAAGCCACATTCGCTTAGCAACTGAGTTACAACTTAAGGCCCTGTCACATTGGCCGACGGATGCAAAACGTATGTAAAAAGGACACAGCAGATGAGAAAATGTTCCATCCATTGTTATCCACTCTCAAAAGTGCCCCAAATTTGCATAAAGAGAGCGGACAATAACAGAAAGGAACGGACGGGGAGAGGACGTAGCGAGGATGTTAAATGATGCTCCATGGAAGCCTAGCGGATGGAAGCAGATGGAAGCGGATGACACATCCGCAGGGCTTCCGGGGGAGCACAGCAAAGCGGACGCGCAGCGGAAGGAACAGATCCAGAACGGATGCCTAGCGGATGACGCGGATGCATCACAGATGCCTAGCGGATGCCTAGCGGATGCAAAGCGTTCACTGTGCATGCGGAGAGGATGCATTGCGTCAGCCCCATGGATATAAAAGGATGCAGCTCGCAAGCAGGTCACCATTCGGAGGAAAGACTTGCTGCCAGACACATCTCCAGCCAACAACCATGGGGAAGAAGAGGAAGCCTGTGCCTACTCCTGCCAGCCCTGGCAAGAAGGACAGGGCCACCATCCCACCCCCTGGCGCTGACTCTGCTTCTGCTGGGGCTTCTGCTGCTAGGGTTGACTCTGCTGGTGCTGGGGCTACTGCTGGTGGTGCTCCTGGTGCTGGTGCTTCTGCTGGGGCTTACTCTGCTGGTGCTGGTCCTGGTGCTTCTGCTGTTGCTGGTCCTGGAGCTTCTGGTGGTGTGGTGGACCAGCCCCTAGAACCACAAAGCCCTAGTGATGAGGGCCCAGAAGGCACTGCCAGAGGGAGGAAGAGGCAATCGCACGATAAGGAGAGGAGACAGTACTCCATCAAAGAGGAACATGAGGATGAGGTGCTCGAATGGCTGAGGGAGAACGAGTACCGCTGGTGGAAGGGACACAGGCTCTATCGAGATACCAAGCGGAAGCAGGCGGTTTGGAGAGAGAAGGTGGAGAGCCTGGGCTACACTTCGGAGGTCCTCCTCGGGTGGTGGAAGCACATGCACACCTGCTACGGGAAGCTGCACCTCAAGAAATCTGGCTAGGTCATGGTCAAGCTCACTGACCGGGAGACCTACGTGATGGCCAAGTGCAGCTTCTTGGAGGGTGAGATCCGCCACCGAGGAGCAGCCCCTCTGTCAACCCTCTCTCTCAGGCAGCCCACAGAGAGCCAGTCCTCTTCTGGGCAAGAGTCAGCTCCTGTGTCCAGGCAGGTATCTGTGGAGCGCCCCATGACGGAGACCCCCCCGACAGTTGCACTCCCCGTGGAGGAGCGCGTGGAGGACCCTCTGACGCAGTTGGAGCAAGGAGAGGCCGCTGCCACCAAACACCAACCCACCCCCACCCCCAGCTCAACCTCCACAGAAAGCAGAGAGGCAGACTGGAGGGACAGAGCCACACTGTCCTGCTGGAGATCAGGGACACCATCAAAAGCAGCGTAGATCTCCTCTCTCAGCTGGTACACACCGACATACCATCCTCTAACAGAAAGCCCTTCCTCACCTATGTCAACCAGACCCTCATGGACATGTCCGAATCCCAGTACCAGGTGATCAAGGAGAGGATCACTGGTTTTTCCACCACCCTCCAGGCCCAGCTGAACCTGCTCCGACCCAGTCCAGGTCTGCTCCTCCACCCCAGGTGATGTCACAGCCCTTCCAAGGCTTCCCACAGCCCCTCACCTACCAAGGCTACGGCTACCAGGAGTTCCAGCAGCACAGGCAGCCCTTCCCAGTCCAGCCACAGGTTCATCGAACGCCACTGATGCCACCGATGCCACCGACGCCACCAATGCCACCCACGTCACAGATGCCACCCACGCCACAGATGCCACCCATGCCACAGATGCCACCAACGCCTCACCTCGCTCACCTGCAGACCAGACAGCCCCACTACACTCCTCCTTCCTCCACCCCACAGCCAAGCCCGGCCTCAGAACATGTCATCGGTCTTGGGACTGACACCTCATGTCATGGAGGAAGGGGCTCTCAAAATCACAGGACTGAGTCAGCTCTCTGAGAGCTTCCTCCACACACCATCCCCTGTTGTCCTCTCGAGGCCAGGCACCCCAATGGCGCCTCAGACCAGCACTCCAGCAGCAGCCACCTCCACAGCACCTGGACCCTTCACCCCTGAGACTATGGGCATGCCTCAGAGTGACTGAGAAGAGTGCCAGAGACTGGGTTTCTACCTGTTGACTTTATCTTTTCTTCGCACACTTTACTTGGGTCATTTTGCTTTTATAGTTTGTTATTAATATAGTTTATATTTGCTTCTCACACTTGCTTCAGTTCTTTTAGTCAATAAAGTCTTGGTGGAAACTTTTAGAAATGGTTTAAGCCTTTGCATGCTTGTGGGATGGGTTAAGATAGCTGTGGGATGGGCAGGGATACCTTTGGAATGGGTAATAGCTGTGGGATGGGTTAGGATACCTTTGGGATGGGTAATAGCTGTGGGATGGGTTAGGATACCTTTGGGATGGGTAATAGCTATGGGATGGGTAATAGCTGTGGGATAGATAAGGCTCCAGTGCAAGCATAGTGGGACTGTATGGTCCACCCTCCCAGGTGCCACACCTATGGCCCTTTATTATCAATAACAATTTAATCATTCATCAACACATTTCAACATAAACAAAACTCTTTATTAATGCCCTGTTCATTGTAGGCCCACTCAACATACATGGCACAATCTCATCAGTGTGATGAGACAGGCTGAAGGAAGCATCCATTAAGCATCTACCATTCTGTCTTGCAACTCCATTGCTCCAGCTGGGGAGTTGCACCAGTGTTTCAGGAGGTTGCGCTGCTTCTTCCCTTCACGTGAAGCTCTGTTGGGGCCTTGCACATCTACAGTATCTATCAGGTTTAGTCCTTGCCTCCATTCACCAGGTTCCATGTCCCCATTGCCTTGTTGGTGGTCCACAAGCCTGGCTAGCGGGTGCGCATGAGATTGTGCAGGATGCAGCAAGCTTCCACGATGTTCCTCACGGTCTCTGGGCGATGCTGCATGGTGGTGAGAAGTACCTGGAACCTGTTGGCCAGGATGCCAAAGGCGTTCTCCACTTCTCACCACCATGCGGCATCGCCCAGAGACCGTGAGGAACATCGTGGAAGCTTGCTGCATCCTGCACAATCTCATGCGCACCCACTACCCAGTGTTGAAGAACAGGCTCGTGGACCTCGAACAAGGCAATAGGGACATGGAGCCTGGGGAATGGAGGCAAGGGCGAAACCTGATAGATACTGTAGATGTGCAAGGCCCCAACAGAGCTTCACGTGAAGGGAAGAAGCAGCGCAACCTCCTGAGACACTGGTGCAACTCCCCAGCTAGAGCATTGGAGTGGCAAGACAGGATGATAGATACTTAATGGATGCTTCCTTCAGCCTGTCTCATCACACTGATGAGATTGGGCCATGTATGTTGAGTGGGCCTACAATGAACAGGGCATTTGATAAAGAGTTGTGTTTATGTTGAAATGTGTGGATCAATGATTACATTGTTATTGATAATAAAGGGCCATAGGTGTGGCACCAGGGAGTGTGGACCATCCAGTCCCACTATGCTTGCACTGGAGGTTTATCTATCCCACAGCTATTACCCATCCCAAAGGTATCAATGCCCATCCCACAGTTACCTTAACCCATCCCACAAGCATGCAAAGGCTTAAACCATTTCTAAAAGTTTCCACCAAGACTTTATTTAATAAAATAAATGAAGCAAGTGTGTGAAGCAAAGATAATCTTTATTAATAACAAGCTGTAAAAGCAAAATGACCCAAGTGTCCCAAGCAAAGATAAAGTCAACAGGTAGCCACCCAGTCTCTGGCACTCTTCTTAGTCACTCTGAGACGTGCCCAGTCTCAGGGGTGAAGGGTCCAGGTGATGTGGAGGTGGCTGCTGCTGGAGTGCTGGTCTGAGGCATCATTGGGGTGCCTGGCCCCGAGAGGACAACAGGGGACGGTGTGTGGAGGAAGCTCTCAGAGAGCTGGCTCAGTCCTGTAATGATGAGAGCCCCTTCCTCCATGACATGTCAGCCCCAATACCGATGACAGATGTTCTGAGGCCGGGCTTGGCTGTGGGGTGGAGGAAGGAGCAGTGCAGTGGGGATGTCTGGTCTGCAGCTGAGCGAGGTGAGGTGTGGTTGGCATCTATGGCATGGGTGGCATCTGTGGCGTGCCTGTCATCAGTGGCGTGGGTGGCATGGGTGGCATGGGTGGCGCCTGTGGCGTGGGTGGCATCTGTGGCGTGGGTGGCATCGGTGGCGTTTGATGTACCTGTGCCTGGACTGGGAAGGGCTGCCTGTGCTGCTGGAGCTCCTGGTAGCCGTAGCCTTGATAGGTGAAGGCCTATGGAAAGCCTTGGAAGGGCAGTGACATCACCTGGGGTGGAGAAGCAGACCTGGACTGGGTCGGAGCAGGTTCAGCTGGGTCTGGAGGGTTATGAAGAAGACCAGTAATCCTGTCCTTTATCACCTGGTACTGTGATTCCGACATGTTCATGAGGGTCTGGTTGACATAGGTGAGGAAGGGCTTGCGGTTGGAGGATGGGACGTCGGTTTGTACCAGCTGAGAGAGGAGATCTACGCTGCTTCTGATGGTGTCCCTGATCTCCAGCAGGACAGTGTTGCTCAGCCCCTCCGGTCTGCCTCTCTGCCTGCTTTCTATGGAGGTGGAGTTGGGGGTGGATGTGGGTTGTTCTCTGGTGGAAGTGCCCTCTCCTTGCTCCCACTGCGTCAGGAGATCCTTCACACGTTCCACCACTGGGAGTGCAGCTGTCAGGGGGGTCTCCGTCGTGGCACGCTCCACAGATACCTGCCTGGACACAGGAGCTGACTCTTAGTCAGAAGAGGACTGGCTCTCTGCAGGCTGCCTGAGAGAGAGGGTTGTCAGAGGGGCTGCTCCTCGGTGGTGGATCTCACTCTCCAAGAAGCTGCACTTGGCCATCACGTAGGTCTCTCGGTCCGTCAGCTTGACCGTGGCCTGGCCAGATTTCTTGAGGTGCAGCATCCCGTACCAGGTGTGCATGTGCTTCCACCAGCCAAGGAGGACCTCCGAAGTGTAGCCCAGGCTCTCCGCCTTCTCCCTCCAAGCAGCCTGCTTCCTCTTGGTGTCTCGATAGAGCCTGTGTCCCTTCTGCCAAAGATACTCATTCTCCCTCAGCCATTCCAGCACCTCATCCTACTGCCTCCTCTCCCATTCTCGTTCTCGCGTATGCCTCTTCCTCCCTCTGGTAGGGCCAACTGGGCCCTCATCAAAGGGGCTTCAAGGTTGTAGGGGCTGGTCCTCCACACCATCACCAGCAGCAGCAGCAACAACAACAGTAGCAGCAAAAGCACCACCACCAGCAGCAGCAGCACCAGCAGCAGAGTAAGCACCAGCAGCGCCAGCAGCACAAGGATCAGCAGCAGCAGAGTAAGCAGCAGCAGGATCAGGAGCACCAGCAGGACCAGGAGCACCAGCAGGACCAGGAGCAACGCCAACAGAGTAAGCCCCAGCAGAAGCCCCAGCCCCAGGAGCAGCACCAGCAGAGTAAGCACCAGCAGAAGCACCAGCACCAGGAGCAGCGCCAGCATAAGCTCCAGCAGCAGAAGAGTCAGCCCCAGCAGCAGAAGCCCCAGCAGAAGCAGAGTCAGGGCCAGGGGGTGGGATGGTGGTCCTGTCCCTCTTACCAGGGCTGGCAGCAGATGCCACAGGTTTCCTCTTCTCCATGGTTGTTGGCTGGCTGGAGGTGTGTCTGGCAGCAGGTCTTTCCTCTGAATGGTGACCTGCTTGCAAGCTGCTTCCCTTTATATCCGCGGGGCTAACGCAATGCATCCTCCCCGCATGCGCAGCGAACGCTGGGCATCCGCTAGGCTTCCGCTCTGCATCCGCTTCATCCGCTCGGCATCCGCTCTTTCTGCTGTGCATCCGCTTCGCTGTGCTCCCCCGGAAGCCCTGTGGATGTGCCATCCGCTCCCATCCATTTCCATCCGCTAGGCTTCCATGGAGCATCCGCTTTACATCCTGGCTACGTCCTTCCCCACGTCCGTTCCTTTCCATTGTTGTCTGCTCTGGTTATGCAAATTCGGGGTACTTTTGAGAGCGGATAACAACAGATGGAACATTTTCTCGTCCACTGTGTCCTTTTTACAAACATTTTGCATCAGTCAGCCAATGTGACAGGCCCTTTAAGTGTTTCACTTAGTAACAGAAATTTGAGCTTAATTGTAAGTCAAGGATTACCTATACCTGAATTCATCTGCAATGTGGAAGTGCTAGACATCCTACAATAAAACATTTAGCATACATAAACATTAAGAGGCAATACATTCATTCTTTTTCACAGCAAATATGCATAATAAATCTTGTTATCCATAGCTGAGAAATGGAAGTCAAACTATAAATTCCTAGCAAATGATATCTGACAAATTCAATTGCTTGCATTTCAGCAGTAGGTAGTATCCATATACTCCCGAGAACTTTTGTTGCCATGACCTTTATTGACCAAATTGTGTATCAAAAGGCAAAGGTTTTTTTTTTATTTTCTCACTGCAAACTTTACAAGTAAATAGGAAAGCCAGCAGGAATTTGAGGAGAGAGATAGAGAAGGAAGAAGGTAGGAAGGAAGAATAGGGAAGGAGAGATGGAAGAAAGGGAGATTTCTGATACTCCTTACCAGTCTCCCAAAATAAAATTCAGTGGGGAAACTGGCAGGGAATTGGAAGTTGTTTCCACTTCCACTGCTTTTTTGCCCACCCATGGTTATTCTATTTCTCTTGTTTAAATAACATAGAGGAAACACCTGAATCAATGATCCAACTGGATATGGGTTGTCTAATGAGCTTCTAAACATAAACTAGCCATATCAGATCATACATACAGTAGGTAGTCTTCAGTTCCCAAATATCAACCATTCAGTGTTACAAGAGCAATGAAAAAGTAGTTTTAGGATAGTTATTGCAGCATTGTTTACATAATTACAATTTGAGCACAATTGGCATACACAACTCACAATGTCACATGATCATTTGTGACTTTCATAGCTGGTTTCCGACCAGCAAAATTAAGGAGGAAACTGGCAAGAAAACATACTCATGTGATTTCACATACTGAATACAGCAGAATCGACATAATCCCAGTGCAGTTACAAGATGTTTCATTTAATGAAACCACTTAGCAATAGATTTATTAATTACAATGGTAGTTGGTAATTAAGGATGATCACTAATCAAACCTCTAGCAAAAAACTCATTAGCAAAAATCTAATACTTATTGTCATGTATTCATTTCTTAAAATTTCTATCCAGTATTTTTTTCTGCCATGCGTATATACTGAAAAGAAAAGAGGTGAAGCTAGGGAAAATCACATCAAACACCTGTTCAATTAGCACAGGAGGACTCCCCTCACCCACCATGGCAGTATGCTCTCTCCATACCAAGGGGGTGTTAAAGCCTGCGGGCTGGATGTGGCCCAGGAAGTGGTTCACACAGCTGTCCTGGAAAATGTAAGGCACAGGTCCACATTGCCTCGGCCTGGCCCACTCCATCACAGCAAGGATATCACCAGGTAGAAGATAAGTGTCTCCTGCCTTTCAGGTGTGTGTACGTGTGTGTGTCTGTATTTAGGGGGGAAGTGCCTGGCAACAGGCTTCACACCTAGCCTTCAAAGAAGCAGATGTGGCAGCAGCAGAGTCGGGGAGGCATATGATGTGGATCACCAGACACACCTGCTCCATCCCATATGGCTGGAGTGGGACAGGCAGCTGCTCAATGCATCCAGCAGGCCACACCACGTGCCTCTCCCCTGCATTTCTGCCTCTGCGGGCCAAGACAAAGTGAGGCAGAAGGTGGAGCAGCTACTGCCAGATACCATCAGTCCGGCTACTCCTCTCCGTTTTGCTGGCATTTGGAGATCAGGTTTCTGCTGATCATACTGGTCTCCTTGAAGGTCTTATCCCTGGCCTGCAAGTGGAGTGTGCTCCCTTTGCACACCCCATGCACCTCAACACCTCTGTGGGCCACTGCAGTAGGGTGCACGAGGGAAACATACTCCATGCACAGGGCAAGACCTGCAAGGGGGCCAAGATGACCAGTGGTGGCCTGCTCTCCAACTGCAAGCCAAAACAGACAGTGGGACAAAGTAAGCATGTCCAGTGGTCTGCATCACATTCCTCCCACCTCCGGCCAACCTGGTCATGGCAGTGGACTCTGGAGCCTCAGTGTGCATCAGCTGAGGGGCTGGCAGGCTGTGGCTACAGCCGGAAACTATCCCTTCACACACAAAGGGTGGAGAGTACGTGGTGGCTGACAGGTTTCTAGCTGTAGCTACCATGCCCTCTGTCCTGCCTCATTTCATCCTGCTGGACGAGCCTCCCGCCCAATGCCCCACTCAACTGAGACCTCTGGATTCCCTCCCCAACCCCACAAACACCACTCACACAAGCAACATCAAGCGGACCACATCCAGTCAGCTGCAACCACCCAGGCCATGCCCCTCCCCTGGCCACACCCTTCTACCCGGGAAGACAACAACAATGCTGATCTGGCCCTTATAGGCTCTTATTTTTTTTAGACCACCCCAAAATGGCCAGGCTCTCTTTTCCCCCCACACACCTCACCTAGCCACGGGGCCATTTCTACCGCGGCTGAAAGGAACACCTCACACGCCTTGCCTCTACCAGGCCACTTCTTCAGTGGCTGAAAGGAGCACCTCACGCACACCCTTGCCTCTCCACCGGGCTGCTTCTGTAGCAGCCGAAAGAAGCTATTCCTCAAACTTAGCACAGACTGAGGGAACAATGGCAGGCAGGAAAGTTCCCCTGCCATTTTCCTCCCATTCACCAAAAAGCCTCCATTCCGAAACTTCAGTGTTTGGAATGGAGGCTTTTTGGCAAACGAGGAAAATGGGGAAAGGGGATTTTTCTGCCAGTCATTCATTCCTCAAGCTCCCTCTCCCTCTCCATTTTCCTGCCTTTCGCAAAAATGGTTTCACTCCAAGCCTTCAGCATATCCCAGGACCCTGCAAGGCTTGTAGCATTGTGTGTGCGAGCAGCAGCATGGCCCAAGTTTGGATACACTGGCACAACGCTCACAGCTGCACCGATGTGATGAAGCTCACGGGGGTGCTGCCATTCATGAGTGCAATGTCACAACAGCCTTGCAAGGTCCTGCTCCAAGAGGAAAGGATAAAAGGCAAGAAAATTCCCCTCTCCATTTTCCTGCCTTTCAAGAAAACAGCTCCACTCCAGGCCTTCAACGTATCCCAAGATTGTAATGCTGAAGGCTCCATTCTGAATCTTCAGCATTATAATCCTGGGCTATGCTGATGGGGTGGGTTGCTTTTTCTGAGAAACATGACAAAGTGAACAGCACATGACTGCCTAATGAACCACTACAGTAAAATCTTATTAACTCTTAGCATTTTGTGGGATACACATCAAACTAACATCATTAAAGGCCCGGTCCCACTGCACTTAGGGATGCAAAGAGGATGTAAAATGTTAAAAAAAGCTTGCCATCCGTTGGAAAACACTATGCATCCGTTGTGTACTCACTGCATGCGTGTTTCATACGCTCTATCCGTCCACTGCAATTTCATCCGCGCAAGAAGTTTTGAGCTGCACAAAATTTTGTGAACAGATGAACTTTCTGCCACGTATGATGTATATCTGCGACATATACGGGAAACAAACATTCTATGTCCGTTATCATCCGTTAAACATCTGCTGTATCCTCTCTGCATCCTCTGGACATCCCCACAATATCCCACAAACATGCAAAGGCTTAACCATTTTTTCAAATGGTTAACCAATACTTTATTAAGTAAAAAAAAATGAACCAGGTAAACTAAGTGTCTTAAGCAAAGATAAACTTTATTAACTTTCTTAGGTAAACTTTATGACTTTATTAAATAAGCAAAATGAACCAAGTAAACTGTATTAAGTGTCTTAAGAAAAGATAACCTTCATTTAACTTTCTTAGGTAAACTTTCTGACTGTATTAAATAAGCAAAATGAACCAAGTAAAGTGTCTTAGGCAAAGATAAACTTAACAAGTAAACAACTCAGTCTGTGACACTATTCTCAGTCACTTGAGTCATGTCCATGGTCTCAGCTGTTAAGTGGGCAGGGACTGTGGAGATGGCTGTGGCTTGAGTGCTGGTCTGAGACGCCATTGGGGTGCTTGGCCCCGAGGGTACAACAGGGGGATGGTGTGTTCAGGAAGCTATCCAAGAGGTGACTCAGTCCCGTGAGGTTGAGAGGCCCTTCATCAAGGACTTGAGATGTCAGGCCCAATACTGATGGAGGAAGGGTTGGGAGGAGTGTAGTGGGGCTGTCTGGTCTGCAGCTGGGTGAGGACTGGCGTCTGTGGCGTCCAATGAACCTGGGCCTGGACTGGGAAGTTCTGCTTCTGCTGTGGGAAGTCCTGGTAGTCGTAGCCTTGGTAGGTGAGGGGCTGTTGAAAGCCGTGGAAAGGCTGTGACATAGCCTGGGGTGGAGGAGCAGACCTGGACTGGGTAGGAGCAGCTTCAGTTGGGCCTTGAGGGTTGTGCAGAAGTGCTGTGATCTTCTGCTTCATCACCTGGTACTGGGCCTCAGGCAGGTCACTCAGGGTCTGGCTCACGTAGGTGATGAAGGTCTTCCGGCCCGAGGATGTTCTGTCCAAGTGGACCAGCTGAGAGAGAAGTTCTGTGCTGCTTTCTGTGGAGGTGGAGCTGGGGGTGGGTTGGCCTCTGGTGGCTGCTGCTTCTTCCTCCATTTGTGACAGCAGGGCGTCATCCTCCACAGGATCCTCCAAGTCCGCCGGCATAGGGAGTGCAGCTGTCGGGGGGGGGGTCTCTGCCGTGGGGCCCTCCAAAGACACCTGCCTGGACACAGTAGCTGGCTCCTGGCTGGAAGAGGAGTGGCTGTCTGTGGGCTGTCTGAGGGAGAGGGGTCTCAGAGGGGCTGCTCCTCGGTAGCGGATCTCACCCTCCAGGAAACTGCACTTGGCCATGACATATATCTCCCAGTCAGTGAGCTTGACAGTGGCCTGCCCGGATTTCTTGAGGTGTAGCTTGCCATACATACCAGGTGTGCATGTGCTTCCACCATCCAAGGAGTACATCTGCAGTGTACCCCAGGCTCTCTGCCTTGTCTCTCCAAGACAACTTGCCTGCTTCTTCTTGGTATCCCGATACAGTCTCTGGCCCTTTCTCCAGAGGTACTCGTTCTCCCTCAGCCATTCCAGAACCTCATCCTCATGCTCCTCGGAAACGGTGTACTGTTTCCTCTCTTCCTTCTCCTTCCCTTGCCTCTTCCTCCCTCTGGCAGGGGCTTCAGCAGGACCTTCAGGGGCTTCAGCATCAGGGCCTTCTGGAGATTATTCAGGCCTTCAGGGGCTTGATCAGCAGGGCCTTCAGGGGCTTGAGCAGCAGGGCCTTCAGCAGCAGGGCTTTGAGGGGCTTGAGGGCCTTGGGGCTGATCCACCACAGCAGCAGCAGCTTCAGAGTCAGTGCCAGGGGGTGGGATGCTGGTTCTGCCCTTCTTCACCTTGCCAGGGCTTGAACAAGTAGGCACGGACTTCCTCTTCTTGCCTGACTGATGAACCATGGCGTTCCTGCAAGATGTATCTGGCAGCACGTCTTTCCCCTGTATGCTGACTGCGTGCGTGCTGCATCCTTTTATATCCGTGGAGCTGATGCAATTCATACTCCCCGCATGCGCAGTGAATGCTTTGCATCCGATACTCATCCTCTTATGCCTTAGAGGCTAATCTTTTCATGGTATTTCTTTTCTTTGTATAGTCTATTATCAAGCCTCTGGCATATGCCTTCATTGTATCCCATACATTCTGGATTGATGTATCTTCTTTTTTGTTTCTCAATGCACTGTGTGAAGTCTTTTTCCTTTAAAATAGTATTATTTAACGCCCATCTAGATCTTCTTCTTTGTCCTTTCCATTTAATTGTCACTGGATTGTGATCTGTCCAAGTACTTAATTCAATATTTATTTCTTGAATATTAGTTAACAATTCTGTTGACATCCATATCATATCTATTCTGGACCATGATAAATGTCTATTTGAGAAGAAGGTATTTTGTTTAGTTTTAGCATTTCTTTCTCTCCATGTATCTTTTAAGTTTATTTCATCTACCATTTTAAAAAAAGATTTAGGGAGAGTCTTTCTGTGTTTCTTTATCATTTTCTGTGCTGTATAGTCCAGTTTGTTGTCTACAATTCCATTAAAATCTCACATCATGACAATATTAGCATAGTCCAGTTCAATTATTTTCATATGTAATTTTTTATACAATTCTTCTTGATTGTCATTCAGGACATAGATTGCAATCAGGAGTGTTTCCGTATTATTGTCCATTATTTCCACCATTAGTATTCTTCCGTCATCATCAGTATAAATCAATTTTGCTGTGATGGTTTCTTTAATGTATAAAACCACTCCTCTTTTCTTGTGTCAAGGAGGTAAATATTTTCCCTAGTTTTGGCTATATCAACAATTGTTCATATTGCTTTTTAATATGTACTTCTTGTAGACAAATTATATCAATTTTTAATTTCTCTAATTCATGGAAGGGTTTCCTTCTTTTAACGGCTGAATTAAGTCCATTTATATTAATTGTAATCAATTTTTTCTCTTCCATGGTTATATTTTGTAGTTAGGTTTGACAGCTTTCGTGGATTTTGGTTCACGTTGTTCTTTAACTTCCACCTTTCCGTCTACTGCACCTTCTTCTTTTTCAGTCATCATTTGGCAGTCCTCTTGGAATTCAATTAGTGAATTTTCTTTTTCTGCCTCTTCCTCTTTCCCTCTGAAAAATTCTGTATAAAATGATTCAGCTTTCCCAATTGAGTCAATTCTATATCTCTGTACTTGGTATGTGAACATTAAAACTTCTGCAATCAGCCATCTATAATTCACCTCTTTTTAAAGTAGCAATTTGTTCAAGAAATGGTATTCTCTTCTCATCTCTCTCACTCTTCTGGGTACTTGTTTCAAGACCACAATCTCCTTGTCTTTGTATTTCAATGTTTTCTCTCTTGTCCCTTGCAATATTTGCGTTTTAATGGCTTTCTTTGTTAATCTGATGTGAACTTCTCTTGGTAAGCTATTTCTCACTGTATATTTTGTGAAGACTCGATAGACCTTATTTATTCCATGCATCATCTTCTCTTCAATTATTCCCAAAGCTTCAGGCAATATTTCTTTCATTAGCTCAGCTAGATTTTGTCCTTTTTCTTCCTCTATGTTTTGGAATTGAAGATAAAATTCTGATCTGCCCATCTCCCATCTCAGCATACCACTTTAATCTTGTTCAACCACAGTTAATCTGTTATCAGTGTCTCCAATTTTCTTGTCTCTTTGTTTACCTTCTTCAATTTTTTGGAGTCTCTCATCATACTTCATCATCATTTGTTGGATGTTCTCCACTTTTTCATCAGTTTTCCCTGTTCTTTATTCGATGTTTGTATTCTCTTTTCAATATTCTCAGATCTTGTTTGAATATTTTGAATTCCTTGCATAATAATCTGCAGGGTCACTTTTTCTTGTTCTTTTTCTTGCCTTAACATTGTCTGTATTGAACGTTGTCCTCCAGATGGTGGAGAGGAAGAAGTAGAAATTTAGGAACCAGGAGCTGTTAATTTCCTACTCATTTTGAGCAATTCAAAATCTTCAGGTTCTTCTAGATCTTAATCCAATTGTGAAATAACCAATTGCAGTTCCAAATAAAAATAGTAAGAAAAAAGAAGCCAAATAATAATAATAAAAAAAAAAAATCTTCAGGTTCTTGTATATATTAATCCAATCGATTGGTTAGATATCAGTAAAAGTTCAAAAATGAAGGAAAAGACCATAAACACATCATAAACACGCACAAAAAAGAAAAAGTTGTAAAATTCTAAAAAAGGCGGAAAAGTGAAGAATAAAAAGTGAAAAAAAGAAAGGAAAAATTATTCAGGTTGTTCAACAACTTTATCCAATTAAAAAGTCTCAAATATAAAAGGATGCATAAAAATAAACAAAAACCAAAAACAATATGGAAGGTAGATAGAAAGACAAAAATACCAGAAAGGGAGAGAGAGAAAAAAGGCTACTCCCTTAAAAAGAAAAGGAAGGGAAACATTAAAACTGAAGTTTTTCTTTTAAAATAAAAAGAAGGCGTAGAAGTTTAACTTCCAAAGACAAGAAGAAAAAAAACAAAGACAAGTTCAAAGGGCCAAAAATCCTAATAGTTATTACAAAAAAAAAAAGTAAACTGACGAGGAGGGGTAACACAGCTTAGAAAGAATAAAAAGAACACATTGCACTTTGTTCAATTATCCAAGGCTCTTGTTATAACTCTCTTCTCCAAAGACTTATCATCTTTTCTTTTCTTATAAGCTTCAACACCAAACTCCAGCTATTGATAGAAACCCAGAAGAGCACCTGCAATAATACTCTCCCATGCTATTCCCTCTATCTTATCAAATAGTATTGAAATAGTGCTATTTCAAATAGTCCTTGAAAAGAAGTCTCAGTTTTTTCTCTGCTTTGTCTGGTCAAAAGAGAAATAGAATATTTCCAAGCCTCTAGTTGGCAGCATTACAAAGTTTCTTTTGCTTTCACTTTCCCCCCTCCTTTTCCAAGCAAAATATAATAAGAATTAATTTAAAAAAGAAAAAGATTTTTTTAAAAATAACTAAAAGGGAGTCTCGAGCCTAAAATATTATAAAAGCAAAAGGAGAAAAATGGATGAAAGAAGAGAAAAAAACCAGTCCAGTTTCAAAATAAATGATCATGTATAGAAAATCCAGCAATGAGAAAAAAATATTACTTTGACATTCCTGTTTAAAATCGCTACTTAATCACTTCGGTCAAAACTTTTACAGATTATTTCTTTTCCTTAGGGTGTCCTTCAAATCTTCAAAGAAAGAAAACGTTCTCACCAAACTGGCACAGTCTCTTTCTGTTCTCTTTCATTTCGGAGCTGTCCCAACTTCAGAAGCTTTAATGGCTGCCTCTTTGCTGCTGGCAAGAAGAGCTTCTCCTGGATCTATCAGGGACTTTGCAGTATCCCTGGGATCAACAGGATGTGCTCTTCACTTTCACCGTCTCTTCGGGATGGTTTAGATCCGATTGGGCCCTCCAGGAGCAAAGATATCGGCAGCGATCTCAGACCTCCAAGATCACATGCCATATCGTCATTGTTAAGCCTGGGTTCCCCAACCAGGGTTAGGTAGACAAGCTAAA
>BLBF01000019.1:3190081-3213545 GCA_015471245.1 Laticauda colubrina | reverse complement strand
AGTATTTCACCTAAAACAGTTAGGGTGAACAATGTTATCCCTAACAGTCATGACACCAGCTCCGCCCTCCTAATTCATGTTTCCATAGCTCTCTAAAATGACCAGAATCCCCCAAATTAAAAATGTCTATAGTTCCCTTTTATGATCTGTTTCCTGATAATTTCAAATGTGAATCTTCACACAATACACTTACTGTTGGAGTCAGCAGGACCATAAAATGGTATTAATCGGTCAGGACTCTTAGTACAGAAGGCATTGATAGCCTTGTGGGGAAGTACAAAGCAAATACTTTAAAAATCTTAACATGGAATCTAATGTCTTGTATCTTAATAGAAACTCCAGTTTTTCTGACCCCCTGCATGGCAAGGATATAATTCTGGTACAAGAAACACAGACGTTTATAATGTCCTGCTTAATGAGTATCATTCATATAAAGTAGAAGGAGACAAGAGATAAGGGTAGCTGAAAGGCAATTTGGATATTTATCTCTCTCATTGAGAATAGCATCTACATTCATCCTTCTGTCAAAACTAGTAGCTTTACTTCTACCTCTCATCCTGGTACAGATAGCAACAGCACTTAGACTTATATACCACTTTACTGTGCTTTACAGTCCTCTCCAAGTAGTTTACAGAATCAGCATATTGCTCCCAACAATCTGGATCCTCATTTTACCCACCTTAAAAGAATGGACGGCTGAGTCAACCTTGAGTCTGGTAGGATTTGAACTGCCAAATTGCAGGCAGCCAACAGTCAGCAGAAGTAGTCTGCTGTACTGCATTCTAAATATTGTGCCACCATGGCTGATCATTGTTAATTGTCCATGTTTACTTTTTACCACAATGAAGAAAAACTGAAATAAACATAATATGGATGAAGGTAAAACAGGCAACTTTCTGGAATACATGTATTATGGGGAGTGACTTTAATGCTAGGCTGTGTCCTGGATGATAATACACTGCTTACTAAATTTTATTAGTACCCATTAGCTCAAAGCTTCAGTTCAGCCTGCACCTATTTATAGTCAAATAATTCATTTCAATTCCACTCCTACATTTATCTCTCAAGCCTATGCATAGCTCTAAAATATTTTCTTCCAGTATTCCTTTGCTTCAATCTTTTCCCAAATCATTTCTTCATTATTACCTTTATTCTCATTTGGCCTTTTTCATCCCTTCTAAGAGCATTTTTTCCACATCCACAAATTCTTTCATTTCAAATTCCATCAAGCATTCTTTTTCATATTTTACACTAGTATGATTTCATAGATGTTATTTCAAAGATCTCTGACAATTTTTCACTTTCTTTCAAGCACTTTCACGAATAAAAAAAGTCAAGAAGGAGAGTTCAATCTGGCAGTTTAAGTTTGATTGAGATATGAAAAAGAATAAAAACTAATAAGACACTATTATTCATTTTAACTCTTCAAATCATTTAATTACTTCTGCAGTCTTATATACTGTTCTCTGATCCCATCTTGTCACTAAACAAAATAATATTCTCACTGCATCATATTTACTCAGAACTCTGCAGGTTTCCCCCAAAAAACCTAATTTCTGATTCTTCCATTATTACCATTTAGTGGATCATAACATGCAACTGTTATCAACCTTTGTATTCCTACTTTCCAGTGGTAGTATGCTACTGGTTCAGACTGTTCAGCTTGAACTGGTAGTAAAAAAAAGCTGACAATCAACTGAAAAAAATTCATCCAGAGAAGAAAGAGAAAAGCGCAGGATCGGCACTCCCACCCACCCTGCACTTTTCTTTTTCCACTCAGCTGATTGGCACTGCAATTCTCCAGCTGCTGTGTGGAAAGTTGTGTGCCAACGTTAGGCAAAGCACACCCACCAAGCCACGACTACCAAACCAGTGGTAAAACAATTTGAATCCCACCACTGCTACTACCTTCACAATGCATTTATAACACAGATGATGACAATTTATATTCTTGATACACATTTTGGCCTTTTGTTCATTATTAAACCTACACCTTCATTTCCAAATATATGCTGATCAGCTTCACAAAATGGGGTCATTTTCTTTCAGATCTATTACATCTTTCAGTGATCTATTTCGCAAAAACACAGAATTTACATATTCTATTTCACAAACACACAGCATATGCTTTTATTTCATTTCACAATTAATCCATGTGTCAGATCCGTGTATCTTTCATTTCTTCGGTGGAAGAAGAAAAAGGGGGGGGGGGAGGCTGATAAAGAAATCCTTTCTTGATATAACCTGAATATATTTAATTTATATTGAATTTGTATAACCCACACATAATACAATGGAGGACAAAAATCCAGATGGCCAGAACTATCACTCTCCGAGGCACAGCCAGATGAGATCATAAAAATTCCACAGTGAGATGTGTCCTGGGAATCTCTGGAAAAGTTCATTCTAAAAAGGGGGTGGGGGGAAATTAGGTATGCCCTGGGAAACTGAAAAAGATCGTTCCTTGCAAAAGGGGTGGGGAGGAATTAACATACTGGCTTTTGTTTCACTAAATACACATCGAGATAAGGGTTCTAAGTTCCCTTATGTATCCCTGTATGCTTGAGAGACCACAGGCGCTGCTTTGAACTCCTACATGAATTGTAGGATTTCTTGATACGTTTTCAGAAGTTCATTCTAGTTGAGCGAATGGGAAAAGTTCTGTAGCCTGACATAAAGCAGCATCTGCAATAGAGGTCAGCCTGGAGAGGAAATAAAAAAACAACAACTCTTCACTCTACTGAGGGGAACCTGCAAGAAGGCAAAATGTCTGAGTACAGCAAGGACCAAGGGGAAGCCAAATGCTGTGGAGAAACATCGACAGTTACCCAGCCAGATACTGACTTGGTAAACCTCATTGAAGATAGCGAGGCTGCCAATGAAACCTCCACCAAGCCCCAGTGATCTATAGGTGTAGGAAAAAGAGACAGCTGGGATGGAAGAACCAGAGGAGTAAACTTCCCCTGGGGCAATCATAAATCTGGGTGGAAATTGGAGCTGGAGGCCCTACTGAATCAGGAAGAATGGGACAAGGAGCTTCCGGCTGACAACCGAATGAGACAGTACATAGATAGCCTCGTGAGGGAAGCCCTGGAGAACCTTAACGTGAGGGATGCACCAGGACGACAACACAGGAGAGCGAGGGAATCAGAAAATGAGAGAACCCGAGCCACCACCCTCGATCCAGTGGAGATTGAGCGGGCAGAGGGACAAGCCAAAGAACCAGCAGCCATACCAGGTACCCAACCCCTAAACGCCCCAGATCAGGGGATTAACCCTGGCCAACCAAGAAACATACAACTGCAGAGGAAGATCGCACCCTTGGGGGTAAAATTTGATGGAGGCCCCCAGAAACAGGGATTTTTCCTGGCGCAAGTGCTCACCTATATACAAGAAAATGGGCAGGATATCCCAACCCAGGGGTCCCAAGTACGAATTGTCACCCTGGCCCTTAAAGGGGCAGCAGCCAGATGGATGGTGATGCTCCACAATGTCAACACCCCAGAAATAAGGAACCTAGATCACTTCATGACAGCCTTACGCCACCGCTTCAAGGTCCCCCTCGCTGATAGAAAAGCCCATGACCGAATTAGAGTTGTAAAACAAGGCTGTCGCCCGGTAGCAGAATGCACCGAGGAATTTCGTGACCTAGCCAGTTGGGTAGATTGGCCAGAGGATATCCTAGTCTGTTGGTTCAAAGATGGATGAAATGATGACCTATATGCTGCCTGCCTGGTCCGTGGGGCCCCAAATCTTTTTCACGAATGGTACATGATGGTAGAGGAGGCGGAGATAGATATGACTTGAAACCGGTACCGCAGTGGCAATTCTTGGAAAAGATCTCCACCCTAAGGGAAACAGGAAGTCTTCAAACCCCAATCCACCATGACTCCAAGAACGTCTGGTTGCTTTAAGCGTGGAAAGGAGGGACATCGAGTAACAGAATGCCATTCAAAGACCCTTGCCAGAAAGCTAGACCACCCAGCAGGGGGGAAACCCGGAACATCCAGCCCTCGAGGAAAGGAGACTGGCCTAAGGAGCTGAGTAGATGTGGATTTCCAATCCCCCACCAACCCAGAGGAAGAACCCCCAATGCTCCAAGGGGACCTGAGCCAGTCCGAATGCAATTCGGAAGACGGCCCACTGGTAAGCAAGCACCCTACCCCTGAGACTGTTTATCCCCAGCCGAGGGAAGGGGGAGGAAGTTGCAACGTTGCTGGATTTGGGATGCACCCGATGCCTAATAAATCCCTCCCTTGCAGAGAAATTGCAGATCCAACTGAAAGAAATGGAAAATTCCATCGCTTTCTGCCAATTAGATGGAACTATAACGGAGGGGGGGGGGGGAGAGGCAGCCAGGTTCACCACAGAACCATTGAAAGTAAGACTAGGGAACCATAGAGAGATGCTCACATTCACTGTAGCCCCAGGAATGGAAGAGCCACTAGTCCTAGGTCTCACGTGGCTGTGGAAATGGAATCCAAAAATAAATTGGAGGACAGGAAATGTACAGTTCCAGAGAGACGTAATATTTGCAAATAGCTCAGAGGAAAGAATAAAGAAAGGGACAGAGAAGAGAGAATCAGCCATGACCGGACAATCGGCTGAACCCATTAACATCCCCAATGAGTACCAGGATCTGGCCCAAGCATTTAGTGAGAAAGCTTCTGATGAACTTCCACCCCATCAAGCCACAGACTGCACAATCAAAATCCTACCAGCGGCTACTCTCCCAAAACCACAAATGTACTGCATGTCTCCCAGAGAACTGGAAGAACTCAGAGCATTTTTTGATAAAAATTTAAAAGGGGTTTCATTGAACCCACCTGATGAAAAATAGCTGCCCCAGTGTTATTCCACAAAGAAAGATGGCTCCGTACGCTTCTGCATTAATTACAAAAAATTGAACGCAATTTGCATAGAGAATATATATCCACTCCCCCCATGAAGGACATGTTAGCCTACCTCTTGAAAGGAATTTTTTTTTTCAATGTTAGACTGATGAGAAGCATATTACGACATCAGCATAAAGGAAGGGGATGAGTGGAAGACAGCTTTTAACACCCCATTGGGATGCTACCAATTTAAAGTGCTCCCCTTCGGACTGCAAGGAACGCCTGCCATGTTTATGCAATTGATCAAAGAAACCCTTCATGAATTTTTATATAAAGGGGTTCTAGTGTATTTTGATGATATTTTAATCTACACGGAAATGATGGAAGAACACATCAAGCTACTCCGTGCAGTCCTCACAAAACTCTTAGATGCTAAATTGTATACAAAACTCTCTAAATGCGAATTCCACGAAGAAAAAATTGACTATTTGGGGTATAGAATATCCCACGAGGGAATAGAGATGGACCCACAGAAAGTAAAAACTGTACTGGACTGGAACCCACTGCACACCCGCAAACAACTGCAAAGCTCCCTGGGGTTTGTGAACTTTTATCGCCAATTCATTCCAGCTTTTGCAAACATCACCCTCCCTATCACGAACTTGCTAAAAATGAAAGGGGGGGGGGAGAAACTCAAACCAAGGCAACCCCTTATCTGGACAATGGAATGCCAAGTGGCATTCGAGAAACTCAAATGTCCATTCTCAGCAGAACTGGTCCTTAAGAATCCAGATCCTGAGTAACCTTTTGTCATCCAAGCAGACGCCAGTGATGTTGCAGTTGGAGCAGTCCTCCTCCGAAAAAATGGAAGTGGACAATTACAGCCATGCGCTTATACATCCAAGAAATTAACGGAAACCAAGCAAAGATGGGCCATATGGTAGAAAGAGGCATATCAATGCTCACATGGAGACATTTCCTGAAAGGAAACCAAATCCCCTTTGAAATATGGCCCGATCACAAAAATCTGGAAGCCCTGAAAAATCCACGGAAACTCTTCGAAAAACAAGCAAGATGGGCTCAATACTTTAAATGTTTTAATTTCACTCTCAAATATTTTCCTGGGAGAAAGAACTTCTTAGCAGATGCATTGTCCAGAAAACCCCAATACAACAGCAAAAAAATTGAGATTATAAAACCGATGATCCAACCGACCCAACTAGCAGCCAAAGTAATCACCGGGGCACAAGAAGGGGAAAAAAACCATCCCTGACTGAAGACACAACAACGTCAATATTGAAGGAGGCACTATTTAAGGACAACTGGCTCCAGCCTAACAAAAACACTTGTTTACTCAAAGATGGACTGGCTTGGGTAGAGAACAAACTTTATGTTCCTGTAAGCCAGAGAATGGACTTCATGAAACGCTGCCATAACTCCAAAATAGCAGGACACTGGGTTTGTAAAAACTCTGCACCTCATCAAAAGACAATTTTGGTGGCCGTCCCTCAAAAAGGGCATTAAAAGCTATGTTGCAAGCTGCCCCACCTGTGCTGCTGCAAAGAGAAGACAGAGAAAATATCCTGGACTTTTACAAACAGTAGCAGACCCTTCTGCTCCCTGGAAAGAAATCTCTATGGACTTTGTAGTGGAGCTTCTCAGAAGTCATTTGGGTTGAAACTGATCTTTTTTCCAAACAGGTTCACTTTATTCCATGCCAAAAGATCCCAACTGTCAAGGCATTAGCAAAGATGTTTCTAATACACATTTATCGCCTTCATGGAGCTCCCCAACGGATTATCTCAGATAGGGGTGTTCAGTTCACATCCAAATTTTGGCAGGTGTTTTTAAACCTATTAGGCTCCACCCAGAGGTTGTTGTCAGGAAATCACCCCCAAACTGATGGATTGACAGAGAGTGAACAGCATATTAGAATATTTACAATGTTTTATTAATCACCAACAGGACAATTGGACCTTCTTCCTTTTGCAGAGGTAGCATACAATAACTCAATCCATAGTAGCATGGAGTTCACCCCATTCCAGGTAGCCACGGGCCAAGAATTCAACCCCATGCCGGAACTACTCACAGAAATCTCTCCCTTAAGGAGTGGATGAATAACTTACAAAACATGTGGCCAGTGGTAAGATTATCTTTACAGGAAACTAGAGCAGTTTACAAAACTCAAGCAGACAAAAAACGTTATGAACCTAAACCTTTCAAGATTGGGGACCGTGTATATTTGTCCACAAAATTCTTAAAATCATTATAACCCTCTAAGAAATTAGGACCAAAATTCATTGGCCCATTCCCCATCTCCAGAATTATTAACCCTGTGACGGTAGAGCTTCAACTTCCAAAAACACTTAGGCAGATTCATCCAGTATTTCACTGTAGCTTGATTAAACCAGAGATCATTTCAAACCTCAGACCCCCCCCCTTCCCACACCTCCAACCCCATGGTACATGGGGAACATTTTGAAATAAAAGATATCCTTGATTCACGCACTCACTGTGGATCCACACAATATTTAGTAGCTTGGAAACACCTTCCTTCCTCAGAAAATGAGTGGGTAGCCAAACGACACGCAAAAGCACCTACATTATTATGTAAGTTCTACCAAAAATACCTGATAAACCATCCTGAATTGCAAATGTAATGCATGATTTTTGTTTTTTCCAAGTAGACCTATCTGTTTTTTAAGCAGGGCAGTATGTCAGATCCGTGTATCTGTCATTTCTTCAGTGGAAGAAGAAAAGGGGGGGGGGAGGCTGATAAAGAAATCCTTTCTTGATGTAACCTGAATATTTTAAATCTTATATCGAATTTGTATAACCCACACATGATACAATGGAGGGAGAAAAGCCAGATGGCCAGAACTTTCACCTCTGAGAGGCACAGCCAGGAAATGAGAAGATCATAAAAATTCCACAGTGAGATGTGTCCTGGGAATCTCTAGAAAAGTTCGTTCTAAAAAGGGGGTGGGGGAAAATTAGGTATGCCCTGGGAAATTGTAAAAAAGATCCTTCCTTACAAAAGGGGTGGGGAGGAATTAACATACTGGCTTTTGTTTCACTAAATACACATCGAGAAAAGGGGAGGGGTTTTAAGCTCCTTATGTATCCCTGTATGCCTGAGAGACCTCAGACGCTGCTTTGAACTCCTACATGAATTGTCTCATCTCAATAAAGGATTTCTTTTTGATACGTTTTGATATGTTTTCAGAAGTTCATTCTAGTTGAGTCAATGGGAAAAGTTCTGTAGCCTGACACCATGCTGTTTACCATTCTCATATATTTTAACATGCAATCTTGTTGTCATGATCATCACCATATAGATCCACAGATAATGATTTTTAGCTGTCCATCAAAGTGTTCACATAAGCTAGAGTGTATTTTCTATATCTTTCTGTAAGAATGTTAATAACTTTTGTAGTATGTCACATCAACATTTACTACTAATGGTAACAACAATACTATTTACCCAGTACGCTACAAATGCAACTGAAATCCAGTTTTACCCCAAGCACATTATTCTACATAAGCTAAGACCTTTAGACAACATTTTACAACTGACATACTACATAGGAGGCACCTGCAGTGTACTATTTCAGCACAGGATAATATTAATGTTGAGGAAGCGAACATGCTTACTAGTTTTAGAGTAACAGTAGGATTCTTTCCGACAATTTCATTAAGCCATGTTGTTAAAACTATGCTACTATATTTTACTAAACCTGGATCAGTAAAATATAATTCTTATGTTAATCTACAAACCATTATGGTTTGGCATATTGAGCCACAAATCCATTTTAGTTTTCTGTGTTAACTTTATTGAAATTCTTTACAATATTTTAATTTTTTCTGGAAAATAATCATTGAAATTAAAATGATCTGGATTCTCTGAAATTTATTCAATAGACAAAAATTTACTTCAGACTTCAGTCCCTCAAACAAAATCTATCATCTCCAAAGTTGGATATTTCTGAGGACATGTCTCCTTTAAAAGACATGAGTTTTGGCATAAAACCAGCTAATCAAGAAACTAATAATTCAGAATGCCATCAAAGGATGGGACACAAACAGAAATGTGTGCAAAATTGTCTTAAATGTGCAAGCAATTTAAAAACCATTTAATGATTTTTCAGACTCTTAGCATTAATGTGCAGGACAGAAACAATATTATAAAAAACTGTTAGGTAACAGGAAAGATCTGACACAGAAACTGCCACTACAGTAAAGAGAAAATTTGCTCCAATTTTTCTACAGTCCAGGTAAAGGATTCCGTATTTAGTTTCTAGGACAGTATTGACTACTGACTTAATCAGGCCATAAGACCACAACGCTTCAGTGGTAGATTTATTCACTAACATTAGATGGGCCAGGAACAATCAAGTAAGCTAATTTTAGTCAATGTTTCAATAAGTAGGATCTCGTATGACATTTTAGAAACAATGCAAATTCCAGTAGATCAAGGAACATGCAGTGTAGCTCGTATAACTAGGCTTGCTTGTGTTTACAAGTACTGAGTGTCCTCAATAGAATGGCACAACTGACATATTTTAGATGAATTGAGTCATTTGCATAAGTACACAAATTATGTTGATTATATTAATAATGTAAATTTGGATTTGACAGAAATTTCACCGCTCTGCTTAACTGAGTTTCAGTGTTTTGTTTTGTTGTTTCTTTTTATTGAATTAACCTCCTTGCTGATCTGTGCACACACATCTTCAGGAGGATGATCAAGTAAGGTACTTTGGCAACATCATAGCAATTATCACATTAGCATTATTCTGTGAACTTTTGCATAACTGAATTTTTGATCAAGGACCAATTCAACTAAAAACTTAAGAGTATGAACATACTCTTCAGAGCCCTTACCCCAAGAGTACATACTATGTTTTCACTAAAATGAAAAAGACAAACATGTACCAAAATATAACATGATATAATATTGCTGATGTGATGCAATATTGCTGATGTAATAGTGTTTCCCCGAAAATAATGGTCTTATTTTCGGGGGGTCTGATTATTGACTCACCTCAAGGCAGCGAAAGCCCACTTATTCTGCAGCAACTTGCTGCTTGCACGCATTCATCCCCGGCTTCCATTTCTCCATCAGAGGCTTTCCAGAAAGTTCTCTGCATCCAAGAAACAGGCTCTAGATTGACGTGCAGTGCCTCCCTGACCTTGTTTTGTCAGATCCAGAGCTGTTATCAGCTGCAGAGGGCTTTCTGGAAAGCTTCTGATGGCAAAACAAAGGCTAGGGAGACACCGTGCACATCAATCTGGACCTCATTTCTTGGCCGCAGAGGGTCTTGTGGGCGACACGTACGAGCGGCAGCAAGCGGTCACAGAAGAAGTGGGTCTGCAAGTCAAGGCAGGTGTCATAGTGTGTGAGGCCTTGTAAGTAGGCAGCTCCATCCTTCATTCCCACCCTAGCTTAATTTTTACCCATGCACCCCGTCCCTTAGGGCTTATTTTGGGGGTGGGTCTTATATTGGGGGCATGTGCAAAAATCAAGCTAGGACTTATATTCTGGGTAGGTCATATTTTCAGGGAAACATGGTATTTGATTACTGAAGGAACTAAAATCTATTTAAGGGAAAAGGTTATTGCCAAAATGTTTCAGCAATATAAACCTCTTCTGGGATATTAAAAAATAAAGTATCTCTATCTCCAAGGGTTTGATCATCACCTTTAAAGCACTTCATAGCATGGAACCAGTTTGTCTAAGGAAATATGTTGCCCAATGGGATTATCCTGCCCCACTTACTCAGAAAAAGCATTCTATGGACTCTGTCCGCCAAGTAATTTTGGCTAACAGGATCCAGAAGGGCGTCCTTTGTAATGTCCCTGGCCTCCTGTAACATTCCACAACTAGAGGCCTTCCAGAAGAGTTTTAAAACCTGGTTCTGTGGTTGTTGGCTTAGAGCACCAAATGGGGAACACTGTGCTGCAAATGGTTAGTTGAGTCAGAGGTAAAAGTCACCTCTGCAACATATGTGTCTTTTGTTTTTAACCTTTGCTTAAAGGTTTTTAATTTTAATGCTTTTATATTTATGCTTTTATGTAAGTTACTCAGAATCACTTTGTTAGCGAAATGGCCAGCATATACTTTTAATAAATAAATGCACAAATACTAATACTCTTAAGTACAAAATTTACAAGTATAGCTTTTATGTTCTTGCCTTTCCAAACTGGTGCTTTTTAAATGTATACTTCCAAAATTCTAAGATAAGTGGCTGGAAAATCTGGAAATTGTAACTCCAATACATGATGGCTACAGGTGAAAAATGATCTTTTCATTTTTTACTACTATAGAAAATACCTGTTGAAAAGTGAGACCAGAATCTTCCATTATATACTGCTTTCTAATCGAGTAGAACATGGCACATTCTTTACTAAGACTATCAAAACACTGCTTTTCTTCATCCCAGTTTACCTGGAAAAAAAATTAAATAAAAGGTATTGTTCTAGATTTAGTGAACTGGTCAGTTACAAAGACAAGTTATTATGAATAAAGAATATTGTAGTTTTAACCTTTTAGCAGGGGTGATAGTAGTGATATGACAATTAGAAACTGAAACACTCCATTCCAATTTCTTTAATCTAATTTTTATTAGTTGTTTAGGTTACATTTGTATGTAAAGTTAAACTTGATAATAAGTATATTTCATACACAAAGTTGAGAATATATAAAAGATTGGGGGGGGGATTAAAAATAACCTATTTACAGGTTCTACTTCCTAGGAATACAGATATTCTGAGAATGAAGAAAACAAGCCAGTATTGTGTGGTGGTTAAAGAGCTGGATTAGGACTTGGGAAACCCAGAATCAAGTCTACCCCCAAGCTACCTCACAGGGTTCTTGGGGGAAAAAAGTTAAAGAATGGCCTATGTACATTGCCTGAAGAAAAGGCAAGATATAAGTTAAACAAACAATCCTATCATAACTTTTATAGAAATTAATTGCAGATTTTAATGATTATAGTTATGTTTTACAAAATCTATTTCAATTTTAACTTTTTTAAAATGGAAAGTATATAATGAAACTATGTTTGATAGAGATTTGGCAATCCACTGTAAAGGCCCTGTCACACTGCCCAACGGATGCAAAACGTTAGTAAAAAGGACACAAGGAACGAGCAAAATATTCCATCCGTTGTTATCCGCTCTCAAAAGGGGCAAAAATTTGCATAACCGGAGCGGATAACACAGAAAGGAACGGACGGAGGGAGGACGCAGGGCGGAGGGAAAACGGACGCAGAGCGGAAGCCTAGCGGATGGAAGCGGATGGCAAATCCGCAGGGCTTCCGGGGGGCCTCAGCAAAACAGATGCAGAATAGATGAAGCAGATGCAGAGCGGACGCCGAGCGGATGAAGTGGATGCACAGCGGAAGCCTAACGGATGCCTAGCGTTAATTGCGCATGTGGGGAGGATGCATTGCGTCAGCCCCGCGGATATAAGGGAAGCAGCTTGGAAGCAGGTCATCATTCAGAGGAAAGACCTGCTGCCGGACGGATTGACAGCCTTGCCTGCCCTGCCTGCATGCAAGCCTCCCTGCCAGCCTTGCTGTCTGCCTGCCTGCCAGCCTTGCTGCCTGCCTTCCTGCCAGCCTTGGTTCATGTCTGCCTGCCAGCCTTGGTGCCTGCCTCCCTGCCAGCCTGCCTGCCTGCAAGCCTTGGTGCCTACCTGCCTACAAGCCTTGGTGCCTGCCTGACTGCCAGTCTTCCTGCCAGCCTTGGTGCCTGCCTCCCTACAAGCCTTCCTGCCAGCCTTGGTGCCTGCCTCCCTGCAAGCCTCCCTGCCAGCCTTGGTTCCTGCCAGCCTCCCTGCCAGCCAGCAACCCCACAACCATGCGGAAGCACAGCAAGCCTCAACCATCTGCTGTCAGCCCTTGCAAGAGGGAAAGGGCTACCATCCCGCCCCCTGGCCCTCACTCTGGTTCTGCTGGGGCTTCTGCAGCACAGGCTTGCTCTTCAGGGGCTGGGGCTTCTGCTGCTTCTGGAGGAGCTGATGACAAGCACTCCAGCACCAGCCACCTCCACAGCACCTGCACCCTTCACCCCTGAGATTGAGCGACCAAGAGGAGTACCAGAGACTCATTTTTGTCTTATAGCTTGTTGTTAATAAAGTCTATTTTTGATTCACACACTTGCTTCATTTCTTTTTTTTAATAAAGTCTTGGGGGAAACTTTTAGAAATGGTTTAAGCCTTTGCATGCTTGTGGGATGGGTTAAGATAGCAGTGGGATGGGTTGAGATAGCTGTGGAATGGGCAGGGATACCTTTAGGATGGGTAATAGCTGTGGGATAGATAAACCTCCAGTGCAAGCATAGTGGGACTGTATGGTCCACCCTCCCAGGTGCCACAACTATGGCCCTTTATTATCAATAACAATATAATCAATCATCCACACATGTCAACATAAACACAACTCTTTATTAAATGCCCTGTTCATTGTAGGGCCACTCAACATACATGGCCCAATCTCATCCGTGTGATGAGACAGGCTGAAGGAAGCATCCATTAAGCATCTATCATCCTGTCTTGCCACTCTACTGCTCCAGCTGGGGAGTTGCACCAGTGTCTCAGGTAGTTGCGCTGCTTCTTCCCTTCACTTGAGGCTCTGTTGGGGCCTTGCACATCCTCAGTGTCTATCAGGTTTCGCCCTTGCCTCCATTCCCCAGGGTCCATGTCCCCATTGCCTTGTTGGAGGTCCACGAGCCTGTTCTGCAACACTGGGTAGCAGGTGCGCATGAGATTGTGCAGGATGCAGCAAGCTTCCATGATGTTCCTCACGGTCTGGGCGATGCAACATGGTGGTGAGAAGTACCTGGAACCTGTTGGCCAGGATGCCAAAGGCGTTCTCCACCACCCGCCTTGCCCTGGACAGCCTGTAGTTGAAGATCCTCTCTTCACGGGTGTGGTATTTGGAGGTGTAGGGCTTCATGAGGTAGGTTGTGAGGGAGAAGGCGCTGTAGGCGATAAAGTAGGGCACATCTTGCGTGTCGTTGGGCAGGGGGTCTGGATCTGGAAAGCCCATGATGAGGTTGCGTTCCAGCCTACCCTTGAGGTCACTTGCGTTGTATACCTGGGCATCTGAAGATGAGCCTTTGCCTGAAGCATCGATGTACATGAACTTGTAGTCAGCATCGACCATGGAGAAGAGGATGATGCTGAAGAAGCCCTTGTAGTTGTGATAAGAGGACCCTGAGTTGGCTGGCGCTTTGCAGGCCACGTGCTTGCCATCGATTGCTCCAACGGTATGGGGGAAGTTCCACCTATGATACCACTGCTCTCTGCAACTTTCTTCCATCCTTCTTCAGTGGAGGGGCACTGGAGGAGCTCCTCCTTGTATTCTTCGATGATGGCCTGCACCACTTCTCTGACCACAATGCTGATGGTGTTGTGTGGCACCCTCCAGCCATACTGCATGCTCCTGTAGGTGGTCCCTGAGGCCAGGTGGCGCAGAGTGAGTGCCACCTTGAGCCCAGGTTCCAGGCTGGGCCGGAAGTTGTTGTTTGCCTTGGTCAACCTGGGTGTCAGGTGCTGCACAACTTCGTCAAACATGGCTGGAGGCATCCTCATGAAGTTCTGGAATGCCCGAGTGTCTTCGTTCCTGAGCTCCACCATCAGCTTGTTGTACAGTCTGTCCTCTGCTCTTCTGACGAACCATCTTCGTACCCAGATGCTTCTTGGCCGCCTCTTTTTCTTCCCATAGTAGAGTTCACATAGCCTGTAGATGGCTTCGCACTGTTGCAGAAGGATGGTGGCTGCCAAAAGGACTTTGTTACTATGACATGACTGGATGTTGTGGAAGAGGAAGAGGCAGATGAAGGCTGCAGAGGTCCACACCGCAGGGCTGCTGTTCTGAAAGTGAGATCCAGATGAGTTGCTCCCCCTTTTTATAGGCAGTATAGGTGTCCCTTTGCATCCTCTAGACATCCTCTAGGCATCCTCTAGACATCCTTAATATCCGAGATAGGTACCCTCTGCGGACGTTTTTTCCATTTTAAACGCTTTGTTTCTGCTAGGCATCCGTTCTGCATCCGTTCCGCTTCCTCCCTGCGTCCGAGCGGATGGAGTTGCGCGGATGCGCAGCGGATGCCTAGCGGATATAGCAGATGCGTAACGGATGCAGAATGAATGCCTAGCGGATGCAGAACGGACGAATTGGATACATTTTCCGCGCAAAAGTTTTGAGCAGCTCAAAACTTTCTGAGCGGATGAAATGTCCATAAACGGATGCTGGATGGATAGAGAGGAAGCAAAATGGAGGCAGTGAATACAGAATGGATACATCGCGTTAACCAACGGATGGCAAGCTGTTTTGTCCGTTTTACTTCTTCTTTGCATCCGTTGGTGCAGTGTGACAGGGGCTTAATTTAAGAAGTTGGATGAATGGTTGGGAAAACAGTATTAAGGTCTTCCATAATTTAAATCTTTGACAGAACTTGTAATATTAAAATAAATTATTATCAGTTGGGCCTCAGTTCAGACATATGTTTTTGCACATTTTTGCTTTCTTTTCTCATGCTTTCTTTATTTCTCATTGAGAAATAAAAATGACCTATCTAAGCATGACTTCATATGGTTTAAAAAATAGTAATTTATAGTGAATTTCAACGTACCTCTGTGGCCAAACGAAGGATAAACATAGGTAGCCCTTCCAGTGGAGGAACATAATTATCAATCAGAAGCGGCAGTCCAGTAAGATTTCCTTCCTGTAAACAGAAAGTTTTTATACCATATTTTCATCATATTCCATAAAGTCATTTGTTTCAAATGACTGCAAATAAGATAAATAACATGAAGATATTAAACATTAAAAGAACAAGTGTTGCATATATAAAAATCCATTATAAGCTATTTCTATTAGATCAATTAAAATGCCAGATTATGAACATATTTCTATTATATTACTGTTTTAGATTTATTTTGATGGTGTTACTAAAGATATTATCTTACAACTGCTTTTAGATTCTCTTTTGAAGAGAGAAGGCCCACTATAGATATGCATAGTTTCAACAGGTTAACTCATAACTTGTATGCCAACAATTTCCATTTACAACTAAATTTCAGCACTACTACTACCGGTACTGAATATTGGTAGCAAGGGTGAATAATTTTATTTATATGTATATATTTCATACAGATCATCCTTGTTTTGCAACTTATACTTATGATGATTATAAAAAAATATCCTTGTAACCAATCCTTGCATTTACAAGGTTGGTAAAGCAAAGCTGAACAAAGATCCTAAGCACAGTTGTATTTTCATTTTGCAATCACTTTGTTCAACAACAAAACTGCCAATTCCAATTGTCATAATTAGGCGAGACTACATGTACTGGAATTATTAATGTAAATAATTGGGTATAATCATGAATTCATTGTTTAGAAGTCAAATGCTATAGTAGTACATCAATTTCAAGGGAGAAATAGTCTTTTAGCATTTCACTCTTCTTTGATAGGAAGTCAACAATATATTCAGCAAGGCTTTCCTTTGGACCATCTTCTTCTGTCCAACCACTTTCAGCATTCTCCAAGGCCAACATAGCCAAATCAAAGAGAGGAGCTGCTTCCTATATGCACAGAAGAAACATAAAACATTATTATTTATGAAAACAATATACTGTCTAGAGGCATCCAAAAGACTGTCAGTCTGAGAACATTTCTTTATATGAATTATATATAAAGATGGGATAAGAAAATTATTGTCACCTTCCCAGGTAGAGGGTGTTAAATACTGTGAAAGGCTGTAGTAACACAGTTCCACAATTAAATTGGGAATAGAGTTTATCAATCCTGAACAGGTCTAGAGACTACACAGCTAAATATATAAATAGTAATCAAAACAGATAATAATTATATAAAAAATAAATTATAAAAACAAATTTGACAATTAAACCACACTTTGGCTCTTAGTATCAGAATGTTCTACAAAAATATATGTGAAGGAAATATTAAGCTACTCTTTTATAATATAATTAGAAATAGGAAGTGAATTATTAAGCTGTGTTGTCTTTGTTGCTATATCCTAACCACAAAGTATGTTCAGTTAAACAAAATGTGCTGGATAGTTGTAGGCTTCTGAGAAAATAGGAACATCTGCCCAGGCGAGGCCTCTGGCAATAAAGCAGGCACATAAGATAGGGACATCCACCCAAGGTGAAGTACAAGTCAACAAGTTAAGATATCTGGTGCCTAGAAAGAAACAGTCAAGCTGATCCTTTAACTTAGAGTATGACTTAAAGATAATAAGGGGAGTGGGGAGGTTTTCTTGGGCATGGCATGCATTGTATAGAATGTATAAAAGGATTTGTTTGACCATTCGATCTTGCTCTTCTTGAACCCAATCTACTTTGGAAGGGACTTGAAGGTTTGTTTGCAAACGATTATTTTCGTTAATAAACCTTTGAATTGTGAACCAGACATGTCTCTGTATTGTGGGTATTCAATAATTTGGGTCTTACATCTCCCATATGCATATCTGGATCACATGGATTTCTCTGAATAACAACTTCTACAAGAATGGAAAAGATAACTACAGATAAGTTGGGACAGACAATAGAACATATGTATGGATTTAAAACATGTAAATATTAAAAAAACATATAAATATTAACAAAGCACAAGGAAACTACATTGGTCTTTCATACATGTCTTATATGCTAGCCTAAATTGTATAAAAAGAACTACTATCTTTATAAGGATTAGTAAAATATCAAATTTAAATTCTACCCCTAAAGTATACTTACTGATAATCTTAAAACTCCAAAGTTTCCAAAGTCATAAATAAGGATCTGATAGAACATTTCTTGACTTGAATCAAAAGAAAACAAAAATCAGTTTCTTAAATGCACATTCTCTTGTATATTTAACTTTACCATGAAATTATTAATTACAAATTATATTCTAGTGTATGATTTAGAAGTGACAATCAAATAGTCAGTAATATATAAAATCAACAATACATGAAATAAATCAACTTATTTTAGCAAAATATTGAAGCATTCAGACAAAATGAATGAAAATGTCCTTCAAGTGCTGATTATATATTTCAAAATATCATTATCATCAACAAATTGCTCCAAAGACTAATATATTCTATCACAAACCACATGTTGTTCTTAAATTGGACCGTGCTTTCTCCCATCTTCTGGACTACGAACAAAATGCAAAAACTAAGCTGCAATCCAGAACAATTATTTAAGATTTCTTTCCTATTTCAACTAATTCTGTTTTGACAAAAATAACAATGCATTCAGTCTACCACCTGAGTTTTGTGGTATTCAGAAGATAAAGTTTTGTCTGATACTGAACCAGTGCCCATTGAGGACTAACACATCCAACAAAGGAATGATCACGAAGCATCTCTTGAAGACCTGAAATAACAAGTTTATTTACATTTAGGATATTGTACAAAATTAATAATAATATAGACCTTTAAAATCACTATGGATTTTGCAATTTATTTCTAATCTTTAGTTAGGAATAACTAAAGTTATTTTAGTTATTTAGTTTACTTTAGTTACTTTTCAAACTATATAAAACCAAGAACCATTTTAATTGTCCCATTAGTAAAACTGACTCCAAATTTTAAAAGTTTGTTTAAAAGTAAATATATTATTAAATAAGAATTTTGTTGCCAAAAATCTGAAAATTAACAAATATTTAAGTCCATTTCTAAATTCAACTCAAATCAAAACATATATATTTATAAACTTTTAAAATCCAATCCAGATTTTTCAAAATACTTGACAATGTTAATGTATTAGCTAGAAAAAAAATATGAAGGAGAAAATAATAAATCACTAGTAATTGTATATCTAGATATAATGTTAAGGCCCTGTCACACTGGCCAATGGATGCAAAACGTTAGTAAAAAGGACACAACGGACGAGAAAAATGTTCCATCCGTTGTTATCCGCTCTCAAAAGGGGCGAAAATTTGCATAACCAGAGTGGATAACACGGAAAGGAACGGACGGGGGGAGGATGCAGAGCGGATGGAAAGCGGATGCGGAATGGAAGCCTAGCGGATGGAAGTTGATGGGATCGGATGGCACATCCGCTAGGCTTCCGGGGGGGCACAGCAAAGCGGACGTGGAACGGAAAGAGCGGATGCAGAGCGGATGCAGATCGGATGAAGCGGATGCACAGCGGAAGCCTTGTGGATGCACAGCGGAAGCCTAACGGATGCCGAGCGTTAATTGTGCATGTGGGGAGGATGCATTGCATAAGCCCCGCGGATATAAAGGGAAGCAGCTCGGAAGCAGGTCACCATTCAGAGGAAAGACCAGCTGCCGGACACATTGACTGCCTTGCCTGCCCTGCCTGCATGCAAGCCTTGCTGCCAGCCTTGCTGCCTGCCAGCCTTCCTGCAAGCCAGTCTGCCTGCCAGCCTTCCTGCCAGCCTTGGTGCCTGCCACCCTTCCTGCCAGCCTTGGTGCCTGCCAGCCAGCCTTGGTGCCAGCCTTGGTTCCTGCCAGCCTGCCAGCCTTCCTGCCAGCCTTGGTGCCTGCCTGCCAGCCTTGGTTCCTGCCAGCCTGCCAGGCTTCCTGCCAGCCTTGGTGCCTGCCTGCCTGCCAGCCTTGGTTCCTGCCAGCCTGCCAGCCTTCCTGCCAGCCTTGGTGCCTGTCTGCCAGCCTTGGTGCCAGCCTTCCTGCCAGCCTTGGTTCCTGCCAGCCAGCAACCCCACAACCATGGGGAAGAACAGAAAGCCGCAGCCATCTGCTGCCAGCCCTGGCAAGAGGGACAGGGCCACCATCCCATCCCCTGGCCCTCACTCTGCTTCTGCTGGGGCTTCTGTAGCACGGGCTCGCTCTTCTGGGGCTGGAGCTTCTGCTGCTTCTGCTTCTGGAGGAGCTGATGCTGCTGCTTCTGGCGGTGGTGCTTCTGCTGGTGCTAACTCTGCTCATGCTGCACCCCAATGGCGCTTCAGACAAGCACTCCAGCACCAGCCACCTCCACAGCACCTGGACCCTTCACTCCTGAGACTGAGCGACCAAGAGGAGTGCCAGAGACTGGCTGGCTGGCTACCTGTGGACTTTATTTGGACACTTGACTTGGGTCATTTTTCTTTTATAGCTTGTTGTTAATAAAGTCTATCTTTGATTCACACACTTGCCTCATTTCTTTTTTTTAATAAAGTCTTGGTGGAAACTTTTAGAAATGTTTAAGCCTTTGCATGTTTGTGGGATGGGTCAGGATAGCAGTGGGGTGGGCAGGGATACCTTTGGATGGGTAACAGCTGTGGGATAGATAAACCTCCAGTGCAAGCATAGTGGGACTGTATGGTCCACCCTCCCAGGTGCCACACCTATGGCCCTTCATTATCAATAACAATTTAATCATTGATCCACACATGTCAACATAAACACAACTCTTTATTAAATGCCTTGTTCATTGTAGGCCCACCCAACATACATGGCCCAATCTCATCCGTGTGATGAGACAGGCTGAAGGAAGCATCCATTAAACATCTATCATCCTGTCTTGCCACTCCACTGCTCCAGCTGGGGAGTTGCACTAGTGTTTCAGGAGGTTGCGCTCCTTCTTCCCTTCACGTGAAGCTCTGTTGGGGCCTTGCGCATCCACAGTATCTATCAGGTTTCGCCCTTGCCTCCATTCACCATGTTCCATGTCCCCATTGCCTTGTTGGTGGTCCACGAGCCTGTTCTGCAAGATTGGGTAGCGGTTGCGCATGAGATTGTGCAGGATGCAGCAAGCTTCCACGATGTTCCTCATGGTCTCTGGGTGATGCTGCATGGTGGTGAGAAGTACCTGGAACCTGTTGGCCAGGATGCCAAAGACGTTCTCCACCACCCGCCTTGCCCTGGACAGCCTCTGGTTGAAGATCCTCTCTTCACGGGTGAGGAGTCTGGAACTGTAGGGCTTCATGAGGTAGTTCTGAGGGAGAAGGCGTCATCCCCTACGATGAAGTTGGGCACATCTTGTGTGTCGTTGGGCAAGGGGTCTGGATCTGGGAAGCCCATGATGAGGTTGCGTTCCAGCCCCTCCTTGAGGTGACTGACATTGTATGCCGGGGCATCTGAAGATGACCCATTGCCTGAAGCATTGATGTACATGAACTTGTAGTCAGCATCGACCATGGCGAAGAGGATGATGTTGAAGAAGCCCTTGTAGTTGTGATAAGTGGACCCTGAGTTGGCTGGAGCTTTGCAGGCCACATGCTTCCCACCTATGGCTCCAACGGTGTGGGGGAAGTTCCACTTCTGATACCACTGCTCTGCAACTTTCTTCCAGCCTTCTTCAGTGGAGGGGCACTGGAGGAGCTCCTCCAGGTATTCTTCGATGATGGCCTGCACCACTTCTCTGACCACAATGCTGATGGTGTTGTGTGGCACCCTCCAAGCATACTGCATGCTCCTGTACGTGGTCCCAGAGGCCAGGTGGCGCAGAGTCAGTGCCACCTTCAGCCCAGGGTCCAGGCTGGGCCGGAAGTTGGTGCTCTGCTTGGTCAACCTGGGTCTCAGCCGCTCCACAACTTCATCAAACATGGCTGGCGGCATCCTCATGAAGTTCTGGAATGCACGAGAGTCTTCGTTCCTCAGCTCCACCATCAGCTTGTTGTACAGTCCGTACTTGGCTTTTCTCGCGGTCCATCTTTGGACCCAGACATTTCTTGGACGCCTCCTTTTCTTTCCGTAGAACAAGTGAAAGAGCCTGTAGAGGGCTTCGCACTGTTGTAGAACGATGGCAGCTACCAAAAGGAGTGTGTGACGATCCATGTTGGAGATGACTGGATGCTGTGGAAGAGCAAGAGCCAGATGAAGAGGTCTGCACCGCAGGGCTGCTGGACTGAAAGTGAGATCCAGGTGATTTCCTCCCCCTTTTTAGACCCATAGGAAATATAGGTTTTCTGCTAGGTGTCCTTTTGCATCCTCTAGACATCCTCCAGACATCCTAAATAACCGGGATACGTCCCCTATTCGAACGTTTTTTCCGTTTTAATGCTTTGTAGGCGAGCTGCATGCGCTTTCATCCTTTCTACGTCTGTGCTACTTACGCTGCGTGTCTGTTCCGCGTCCGTTTCACTTCCTCCCTGTGTCCATTTTCCGCTGGAGCGGATGTGAGTTGCGCGGATGCGCAGCGGATGCCTAGCAGATAACGACAGACATATGATGGATGTTCCCCGTATGCGTAGCGGATGTAGAACAGACGTGTTGGATACATTTTCCGCTCAATCTATGTCCCATCTAATGCCAATACTACCATAGCTTTGGGATTCTTATATAATATTGTTTGTAATCAGCAGCATAAGTATCCTGTTGCTGTGCATATCATAGCAGGGGACTTTAATCAAGCTGATTTAAAAGAAGTGCTCCCTAAATTCTATCAACATGTTAATGTGCTACCAGAGGAGCAAACGTATTGGGCAAAGTATATACTAACATCAAACATGGGTCTAAGGTTATACAATTACCACATTTGGGACAACCAGACCATGTCACTGCTTTTAGCACCAGCATACATCGTTCTTAGGAGATGGGCTCTGTCTATAATAAAGACAGTGACATTTTGGCCAGAAGATGTTGCCAGAGCTAATCTGAAGAAAGGTATTCGGAAGGCCAAGACTGATTATAAGAGGAAGATTGAGGATAATTTTTATAGCAATAACATGAGGCAGGTGTGGCGAGGGATTCAACAAATTACAAACCATCAACTAACCAATGTCATCCCTGCTGAGGGGAATGCTTCATTGGCAGAGAAACTGAATCATTTCTTTGCTTGCTTTGAAGTGGAGACATCAGAGACAGATAAAATACAACTACCAGCTAATTGTAGTCCCCACTTCATTGTGGAGGAACAGGAGGTGAGGAGCATTCTGAGGGTTATGGTCCCTAGAAAGGCTGCCGGTCCTGACGGTATCTCTGGCTGAGTGCTTAAAGACTGTACTGATCAGTTGGCTGGAGTCTTTACCAGAATCTTCAATCGGTCTTTATCTCAGTCCACTATTCCATCTTGTTTGAAGGCTTCCACCATTGTTCCACTGCCAAAGAAGTTCCCTATCAATAACCTCAATGATTACAGACTAGTGGCACTTACTCCTATCATCATGAAGTGCTTTGAGAAATTGATCTGCCAGCACATCATTTCTGGTCTTCCACATAAATTTGATAAACATGTTTGCATACAGAAAAAAAAATGGATTTGCAGGACACTATAGCCATCACTCTTCACACTGCTCTGACTCATCTAGAACAGCGGAGGGGCTAATTCTAATTCAATTTGCCTTTGGATTATGGATTTCCTGTCGAGCCGCTCACAGAGGGTCAGATTCGGTAATCATACCTCTTCAGCCCTTATTCTTAATACCGGTACACCACAGGGTTGCGTGTTGAGTCCCTTACTCTATACTCTTTATGTGCATGACTGCATTCCCACTTACGCTAGTAATGCTATTGCTAAATTTGCAGATGATACAACAGTGGGGGGACTTATCTCCAGGGGGAATGAGTCTGCCTACCAAGATGAGGTGGACCGGTTGCTTTCATGGTGTGGAGACAATAACTTGGTCCTCAACACCAATAAGACCAAGGAGCTTGTTAGGGATAACATTGTTTACCCTAACTGGTTTAGGTGAAATAATA
>BLBF01000019.1:3149207-3180081 GCA_015471245.1 Laticauda colubrina | reverse complement strand
ACAAATAATGAATTAACAAATAATATTAATTCTCTTCAGGATTTTGGAAAATAACTTGTGAGAAAGACATACCTGTCAGACCTCTGAAAAGTATAAGCATGCATATATATGTACTTGGTTTAGGCCCCTTTTGCAGCAATTACTGCCTCAATGCAGTAAAGCCTTGAAGCCTGTGGCACTGCTGAGGTGTTATGGAAGACCAGGATGCTTCAATAGCAGCCTCCAGCTCTTCTGCATTGTTCGGTCTCATATCTCTCATCTTTCTCTTGGCAGTGCCCCTAGATTCTCTATGGGGTTCAGGTAAGGCGAGTTTGCTGGCCAACCAAGCACAGTAATCCCATGGTCATTGAACCAGGTTTTGGTGCTTTTGGCAGTGTGGGCAGGTGCCAAGTCCTGCTGGAAAATGAAGTCAGCATCCCCATAAAGCTCATCTGCGGAAGGAAGCATGAAGTGCTCCAACATCTCCTGATAGTTGGCTGCATTGACCCTGTACTTAATGAAGTACAGTGGACCAGCACCAGCAGATGACATGGCTCCCCAAATCAACACAGACTGTGGAAACTTCACAATGGACTTCAAGCATCTTGCAATGTGTGCCTCTCCATTCTTCCTCCAGACTCTGGGTCCTTGGTTTCCAAATGAAATGCAAAAGTTGCTCTCATCAGAAAAGAGGACTTTGGACCACTGAACGACAGACCAGTTCTGTTTTTCTTTAGCCCAGATAAGACGCTTCTGATGTTTTTTGTTGTTCAGGAGCGGCTTGATAAGAGGAATATGATATTGGAAGCCCATGTCCAGGATCTGTCTGTATGTGGTGGCTCTTGATGCACTGACTCCAGCCTCAGTCCACTCCTTGTGAAAGTCCCCAACACTTTTGAATGGCCTTTTCTTGACAATCCTCTCCAGGCTGCGGGCATCCCTTGTGCATCTTTTTCTTCCACACTTTTCCCTTCCACATAACTTTCTATTGATGTGCTTTGATACAGCACTTTGGGAACATCCAACTTCTTTTGCAATTGCCTTTTGAGGCTTTCCCTCCTTATGGACGGGGTCAGTGATGGTTTTCTGCACAACTGTCAGGTCAACAGTCTTTCCCATGATTGTAATTCCTACTGAACCAGACTGAGAGACCATTTAAAGGCTAAGGAACCCTTTGCAGGTGTTATGGGTTTAATTAGCTGATTAGAGTGGGACACTTTGAGCCTATAATATTGAACCTATTCACAATATTCTAATTTTCTGATATTGTGGATTGGGATTTTCATGAGCTGTAAGCCATAATCACCTTAATTATGACAAATCACGGCTTGAACTATCTTGTTTTGCATGTAATGAACCTATCTCATATATTAGGTTCACCTTTTAAGTTGCATTACTGAAATAAATGAACTTTTGCACAATATTCTAATTTTTCGTGTTTCACCTGTTCTCTACAAGCAAACGAGCTCTCCCTTGTTGCTGTATTATGAAAAAGGTTACAGGTAGTATAAAAAACTAGTGGCAAAAAAATAAACAAACTTACTTGCATTTGCCCTTCTATTAATATCTTTTTGAAGAGTCAATACACTGGTTAAATTAATAATTCTTCTTGTAGTGCAGGCAGCAGCCATTTCCTGTTGTGGATTTTTTTCCATTTCAAGACCATGATCTGTTCGCTGTCTCTTTCTGCAAGAGAAATTTAACTGAATAACATCTCTTTTAAAGAACCTATTTAAGAAAACAAATAGTGTCTGCTGATTTAAAAAAATACAACATACTGTTAATATATCCATAAGCAATTAAATTTATAAAAGGAAGAAACTATATCAAGTTAAACTTTCACTGAAGAGACTAAAAAGTTACTATAACCTAAATCTACAAATAACATTTCTGTGGCACCTGGATTTTAATGAAGGTTATAAAAAATAATTCCTACCTGGATTTTAATTAGCTAATAAGAATATTTCAATCTTCCCACCTTATCAAAATAACATACAGGGATCATTATTTACTGTAAATGCATGAGAGTTACTACAAAAGAGTGTTACTACAACACAACTAAAATATATGTATTTAGGAAGCAAGGTGTATTTACACTTACCCATGGCAGGATAAGCAGAACATAATTAAGTTAATATCCAATTAGGCAGGGGCAATCTACTTTTCAAATTATTATTAAACACAAAATATTGGTTGGATGATGGAACAACATATATTACAAAATGAAGTAGAATGGTACCTCCTCTCAGAAATACAGTACTACAATAATTTGATATAAAATAGAAAGCCAATTTGATGTAGTAGTTAAGGCACTAGGCTAGAAACAAGCATTCTAATCGCTCCTTAGGCACAAATCAGTGTGATCAGTGGGATGACCTTGGGCCATTTACTCTCTTTCAGTCCCAGGAAAAAGGTAATGGCAAACACTTCAAAACTCTTGCCTAGAAAACTTCAGGGATTGTTCAGGCAGTTGCCAGGAATCAATACTACTTTGAGAACACAAATATAAATAAAATACAAAAATATTTAAATAAAATAAGTTCACTAAAATAATCTATTTCCCAAATGATCTAAATTGTCTATTTCAGCAACTTAATGCTGAATATCAACACTTTACATTAGTACTGGATAGGCGGGCAAAGAAATGAGCAGCATAGCATTTATAAAACAAAACTATGGACCTAATACATCCTCCTACAAAAAGACCTGGGCATTTTATAGCACAGGGATGACATATGGCCTTTTGACTGTCCCTGAACAACCATAGCAATGGGAAGGCACTGGGGCAGCAATGGCAGCCCTCCACAACAGTTCCAGTTTCTCATGCAGCCCCTTGGGAAAATTAATTGTTCACCCCTGTTCTACAATGTAAAGTTACTCTATGGGAGTATATGGAAAATTTACTTCACCAGAAAATCAGTGGGTAGAGGCCTAAGAAACAAATTATATTAGAAATGGGATAGTTTGTTCTGTTCTAGGCTTCCCCAAAAAGCACTAAGCAAACCCTGTGTTCTGGAAAAACCTCTTTTATTAAATGAATGTGAATTTATTGCATTCACATTCAGCCAACAGCCTGGCAAACAGTCTTGCAAGGCATAACTATTAGCTCAGATCTTATCTACCTTGGAAAGCTGCCTGGTAAATATTTCCACATGCAGTACTGACAGGGAAGGGCTGAGCACAGTCTCTAGGTTACACAGGCAGATCTTCACGAAGTGGAACAAAAAATTAAATTGTTTCCTATAAAACCCACCTCCCCTTTTGCTCCTCTTTTAATCCCTATGGGAGGGCCATTCATCATCCACCTGTGGCCTTACTCCCACGTCGACCCTGAGTTCTTAATTGTTCCTTCCTTTTGGCAGCTCTGAGCATGGACAGGCTGGGAACTGGATCCAGAAGCTCTGTGCCTCACTGTTGTCCAAGCCTGAAGGCAGCTGATAACTGCCAGCCTACCCTGGCCCCATTTCTGCCTCTTACGCAAAGCCCTCATCTAAGCCCTCCTCAGACTTCAGCACTGGCCCAGTTTCCTCCCCAACCTCCTTGCTATCCAACTCTGCTGCCAGCTCTGTCAGCTGCGGGCAGGTCACAATGTACTTATCAGAATAAATAATGCTAAACAGTCCAGGCAAAATATTAAATAATTTTAAAAAGAATCTAGACCAAGATTCATCTTTTTTCTATCGAAAGCTTAAAAGCATATAGATTCTGATGTTAATGTAACTAGAAAAGAGAACAAATTTTCAAAAGAAATAGAGCGTTGTCCAAAAAACCCTCTTACCTTTCAGATACTGCCTCAATAGGCATTGATTGGCTTTCCACTGATCCTTTCAGTGTCTCTTCAGTTCTTGAAATACTTGCACTCAAATCATCACATTCTTCCATTTCAAAATCTTGTATTCCAGTTGTCTTGCAACTTTGAATATTGCTATTGTCCTCCAGTTCTGCCACAACAAGCTCTGCATTCTTAGTTTTATTAACTGGTTGAAGAAAAGCATCCAATTTTTGGTCCCGTGAATCAGTGCGGATCATCTGATGAGCATAAACCTGCTCACTTCCTTGAATAGCTGATTTTGTTGATTTAACAACTTCAGTGGAAGAGATGGCAATGGCTGGTAACAATGTCTCCATTGCAGAAAAATAATGATGAAAGAATATTTTAATTAAATTAAACAAATTTAAATCCTTTTCCAACCTCTGTCTTACATGAAACCTCTCTTAACTTTATATCACACAATTAAAATTATTAATGTATATTAAGATGTATTTGGATTTTTCAGTCATTCCACAGATTTTCAATGATTTGTCAAAAGATGAAATACTGATTCTTTATAACCCTCTCAATAAAGGAGAATGTTATTTAGCTCAGGGTTGAAATGAGGGTCTTTGGTGGTCTCTGAGCTTGCTTGTTTTCTTGCAGACATTTCATTACCCAAACTAGGTAACATCCTAGCTTCTCATACACAACATAGTATCATTAATTTGGAATGATTTTAATAGGATTATTATTAATAAAACATATATTACTCATTTGAGGATAAAAGAATCCACTTACTTGAGTGAAATACATCCTTGATGAATTGGAACTTAACAATTTGCTCTCTATATGTTGTTGTACATGCTCCAGGATGCTGTCTTCATGGAGAAAATGAACTTCATGCTTTGTAGGGTGCACATTCACATCCACATTCTGAGGTGCAATCTCAAGGCTATAAAACATTTTGAGAACAATAAATGTAAGTTGTTCAAAGATGTGTTGATTACAAATTTGCATTGTAACCAGAACTGTGGTGCTATGTATTTTTTCAAAACCAGAATTATACAAATCATAGGAATCCTTTAAACACACAACTGAGAGACATCTACTACATAGCCTGTCAAGCATCTAGATAGTATCCATGATATCAATCACTCCGAGACGTTATCACTCCAATCGATTTATTAGGAACAGATCTGGCATGTTCAAAAGCTATTTCCCAAGTGAAAGCTTTTTCCCAGGTTACACAGAATCCACCTTCTCTCCTCCCATTTCTACTCTTCATAAATCACGAGAACCAATTAACTGCAACTGGAAATTCTTAATACCACACACAGAATAACCTTGAACTTTTCAACTCCTCTAACTCTCTAAAAATAAATATGTGGCAGCTGAATTTCATAGCTGACATACATAGCCTACTGTGCATTTTGAAACAAACGCAGATACAATATTAATACTATAACATTCATTTAAGGCCCGATCCCACTGGCCGACGGATACAAAACGTATGCATAAAGGACACGGCGGACGAGCAAAATTTTGGGGGTGGCTCTATCCGTTGTCATCCGCTTCAAAAAGTGGCAAAAATTTGCATAAACAGAACGGAAAAGAACGGACATGGGTAGTATGTAGTGGGGATGTTAAACAGATATTCATCGGAAGCCTAGCGGATGAAAGTGGATGGAAGAGGATGACACCTCCAAAGGGGTTCCGGGGGAGAATTTCAAAGCGGATGCATAGCGGAAGGGGCGGATGCATAGCAGATGAAGTGGATGCATCACGGACGTCTATAGGAAACAAAGGGGATGCCACACGGATGTATATCGGATGCAAAGTGTTCACTGCACATGCGGGGAGTATGAATTGTGTCAGCTCCGCAGATATAAAAGGATGCAGCACGCACGCAGTTTAGCATACAGGGGAAAGACGTGCTGCCACATACATCTTGCAGAAACACCATGGTTCGTCAGTCAAGCAAGAAGAGGAAGCCCGTGCCTTCCTCTTCAAGGCACCTTGAACAGTGCCTTGTTTAAGCCCTGGCAAGGTGAAGAAGGCCAGAACCAGCATCCCACCCCGACACTGATTCTGAAGCTGCTGCTGCTGTGGTGGACCAGCCTCAAGGCCCTCAAAGCCCTGCTGTTGAAGGCCCTGCTGCTCAAGCTCCTGAAGGCCCTGCTGAAGCCTCTTTCAGAGGGAGGAAGAGGCAAGGGAAGGAGAAGGGAGAGAGGAAACAGTACACTGTTTCCGAGGACCATGAGGATGAGGTGCTGGAATGGCTGAGGGAGAACGAGTACCTCTGGAGAAAGGGCCACAGACTGTATCATGACACCAAGAAGAAGCAGGCAGCTTGGAGAGACAAGGCAGAGAGCCTGGTGTACACTGCAGAAGTACTCCTTGGATGGTGGAAGCACATGCACACCTGGTATGGCAAGCTACACCTCAAGAAATCCGGGCAGGCCGCTGTCAAGCTCACTGACCGGGAGATATACGTCATGGCCAAGTGCAGTTTCCTGGAGGGTGAGATCCACCACCGAGGAGCAGCCCCTCTGAGACCCCTCTCCCTCAGACAGCCCACAGACAGCCAGTCCTCTTCCAGCCAGGAGCCAGCTACCCTGTCCAGGCAGGTGTCTTCAGAGGGCCCCACAGCAGAGACACCTCCCCAACAGCTGCACTTCCCATGCTGGCGGACTTGGAGGATCCCGTGGAGAATGATGCCCTGCTGTCACAAATGGAGGAAGAAGCAGCAGCCACCAGAGGCCAACCCACCCCCACCCCATCTCCACAGAAAGCAGGCAGAGAGGCAGACTGGAGGGCCAGGACCACAGTGTGCTGTTGGAGATCAGGGACACAATGAAGACCAGCACAGAACTTCTCTCTCAGCTGGTCCATTTGGACAGAGCATCCTCGGGCCAGAACACCTTCATCACCTACGTGAGCCACACCCTCAGGGACCTGCCTGAGGCCCAGTACCAGGTGATGAAGCATCATAGCTTCATCACTGATGATCACTGATGATGATGATCACAGCACTTCTGCACAACCCTCAAGACCCAGCTGAAGCTGCTCCTACCCAGTCCAGATCTACTCCTCCACCCCAGGCAATGTCATAGCCCTTCCACGACTTTCAACAGCCCCTCACCTACCAAGGCTACGACGACCAGGACTTCCCACAGCAGAAGCAGAACTTCCCAGTCCAGGTCCAGGTTCATCGCATGCCACAGACGCCAGTCCTCACCCAGCTGCAGACCAGACAGCCCCACTACACTACTCCTTCCTCCACCTCACAGCCAAGCCTGTCAATGGACAATCTGTCATCAGTATTGGGCCTGACATCTCAAGTGATGAAGGGCCTCTCAACCTCACGGGACTTAGTCACCTCTTGGATAGCTTCCTGAACACACCATCCCCCTGTTGTACCCTCGGGGCCAAGCACCCTAATGGTGCCTCAGACCAGCACTCAAGCCACAGCCACCTCCACAGTCCCTGCCCGCTTAACAGCTGAGACCATGGACATGACTCAGAGTGACTGAGAATAGTATCAGAGACTGAGTTGTTTACTTGTTAGGTTTATCTTTGCTTAAGACACTTTACTTGGTTCATTTTGCTTATTTAATACAGTCATAAAGTTTACTTAAGAAAGTGAATAAATGTTATCTTTGCTTAAGACACTTAATACAGTTTACTTGGTTCATTTTGCTTATTTAATAAAGTCATAAAGTTTACCTAAGAAAGTTAATAAAGTTTATCTTTGCCTAAGACACTTAGTTTACTTGGTTCATTTTTTTTACTTAACAAAGTGTTGGTGAAAACTTTGAAAAAATGGTTAAGCCTTTTCATGCTTGTGGGATAGATAAGGATATTGTGGGATAGATAAACCTCCAGTGCAAGCATAGTGGGACTGTGTGGTCCCCTATCCCAGCTGCCACACATATGGACCTTTTTTATCAAAAACAATTTATTCATTGATCAACACATTTCAAAATAAACAAAACTCTTTATTAATGCCCTATTCATTGTAGGGCCACTCAACATACATGGCACAATCTCATCAGTGTTATGCGACAGACTCAAGGAAGCATCCATTAATCATCTATCATCCTGTCTTGCCACTCCACTGATCCAGCTGGGGAGTTGCACCAGTGTCTCAGTAGGTTGCACTGCTTCTTCCCTTCACGTGAAGCTCTGTTGGGGCCTTACACATCCTGAGTGTCTATCAGGTTATGTCCTTGCCTCCATTCCCCAGGCTCCATGTCCCCATTCCCTTGTTGACGGTTGACAAGTCTGTTCTGCAACACTGGGTAGCGGGTGCGCATGAGATTGTGCAGGATGCAGCAAGCTTCCACGATGCTCCTCACAGTCTCTGGGTCATGCTGCATGGTGGTGAGAAGTATCTGGAACTTGTTGGCCAGGATGCCAAAGGCATTCTCCACCACCTGTCTTGCCCTGGACAGCCTGTAGTTGAAGATCCTCTCTTCATGGGTGAGGTATCTTGAACTTTAGGGCTTTATGAGCTAGGTTCTGAGGGAGAACGCGTCATCACCAATGATGAAGTAGGGCACATCTTGTGTGTCACTGGGTAGGGGGTCTGGACCTGGAAAACCCATGATGAGGTTGCGTTCCAGCCCATCCTTGAGGTCACTTGCGTTGTATATCTGGCTATCTGAAGCTGATCCGTTGCCTGAAGCATCGATGTAGATGAACTTGTAGTCAGCATCAACCATGGCAAAGAGGATGATACTGAAGAAGCCCTTGTAGTTGTAATAAGTGGACCCTGAGTTGGCTGGAGCTTTGTATGCCACGTGCTTCCCATCTATGGCTCCAACGGTGTGGGGAAAGTTCCACCTCTGATACCACTCTTCTGCAAGTTTTCTCCAGCCTTGTTCAGTGGTGGGGCACCTGAGGAACTCCTCCACGTATTCTTCAATGATGCCCTATATCACTTCTCTGACCACAATGCTGATGCTATTGTGTGGCACCCTCCATGCATACTGCATGTTTCTGTATGTGGTTCCAGAGGCCAGGTGCCGCAGAGTCAGTGCCACCTTCAGTCCAGGGTCCAGGTTGGGACGGAAGATGGTGGTAGGCTTGGTCAACCTAGGTCTCAGACGCTCAACAAGTTCGTCAAACATGGCTGGTGGCATCCTCATGAAGTGATGGAATGCACGAGTGTCTTCATTCCTCAGCTCCACCATCAACTGGTCATACAGTCCAAACTCCATTCTTCTCACGATCCATCCTTGGACCCACACAGCTCTTGGACGTCTCTTTCTTCTCCTTCTGTGTAAACTTGATACAGTCTGAACAGGTTTTGGTTCTGGTGATGAATGAGTGCAGCTATGATACGGACTGTGTCATCATCCATGGTGGAGAACAATTGATGATGTTGAAGACCAAGACCAAGGGTGAAGAGGTCTGTACACCACGGCTGCTGGACTCATACTGAGATCCAGATGATTTCCGCCGCCTTTTTGTAGAAAATATCGGTTGTCCGCTAGGTGTCCTTCTACATACTCTAGACATACTCCAGAAATCCTAAATATACTAGATACTTATACAATATGTACAAACATTTTGTCCGTTTTTAATACTTTATATACAAGATGCATACGCTTACATCCTTTCCATTTCCGTGCTACTAATGCTGTGTAGACCTTCTATATACCTTTTGTTTCCTCCCTCTTTCCGTTTTCAGCTGCAGTGGATGTGAGTTGAGGGGATGGCCAGAGGATGCAGAGAGGAAACAGTGGACGTTTAATGGATAACGGACATAGAACGTTTGTTTCCTGTATATGTTGCGGATGTGCATCATACGTGGCAGAAAGTTCATCTATTCACAAAGTTTTGTGCAGCTCAAAACTTCTTGCGCGGATGAAATTGCAGTGGATGGATGCTCCACAGATAGAGCGTATGAAACACGTATGCAGTGAGTACACAACGGATGCATAGTGTTTTCCAATGGATGGCAAGCTTTTTTTAACGTTTTACATCCTCTTTGCATCCCTAAGTGCAGTGGGAGCGGGCTTTTACTGTCGTTTATTTCCAGGCCTTTTCTTCGTAAGGAAATCAGAAAAGAATGCACAAGACAATTAAGCAGAATAAACAAGCAAAGACAGAAGTAGTTCACAACATTTGACACTGAAGTTTAATTTAAAAACCTGCCCTAAATGCAAATGTTTACTAGATTTATATTTTTATGTTTTGGTTTATGAGCTAAATGTGGTATACTTCTCATAAAAGAAACTGGAAGTTCACATAGAAAAATTGTCTTTTGAATTATTTATTCATAAAAAGTAGTAGCAATCATAGTTTCTGAGTATAACAGAACTGGCAGAAATATTCACAATATAGTAGCAAATTTATAATTTTACAGATTAACAATAAATTTTAAATTGTGTTTTGAAATGGACAGGCAGACCATAGATAAAACTGAAGTTTAGCTAACACATTTTGAACCAATTACATTTGCAAAATGGTATTCAAAACCAAAGTCATATCTGTAATCCTTAAAATAATCAAAGCAATAGATACCCATAGCATGAATCATTATAACCACTAGTGGGGTTCCAAAAGAAAAAAGTGCTGGCCCACCAATCCTAATTGGACAAAGAGGCTCAGGTCACAGCTGGGATCTGAAATTCCAAGTTTAAGTTGGGATCCAGAAAAGATTCTTAATTACATTTGTTTATAAAGAAAGATAGAACAACTTTTACCAACACTCTTGAACATTCAAACAAAAAAGAAGCACTTTCTTCTTATGCAGATTTAATTTCCATTCAGTAATCTTTATCCAGTCAAATACATATATCAAGCATGGTCCTGAGAACCTATATTTTTGGTTTGTTAGGAAGCAAAAATAAGTCTCCTCTACCTACCAAACTGAATTTCAACAGCAAAAAGTATTTCTCAATATTACCTTATATATAAAAATGGATACGTGTTTTTGGGTAAATAAGCAGCATATACAGTCTCTAGCCCTCTGCGCAAGGCAGTTGACTCTACCAATCGATCTGCAAAGAGAATAGACAAAATTGTTTCTATTTCTGAATAAGCTTAGCTTTATATACAAAAAAACCTATACCAAATATGTAATTAAAAAGTTAAATTTTATGACTGTAAAAATGTTCTTAAAAATCGTATGTAATCAGGACATCACATACAACAAATATCCTTAAAAGACATACAAACTCAATGATTTGGAACGAAGATCTTTTTGTTTTAATGACAGTTAATAACATTCTTATAAGTGAAACATGCATAAAAAAATTAGTCAAAATATGTCCAAAAAGAATTATCTATTTTGCCAAAAATTGTACTTTAATTAAGATCTATTTATTTGAAAAACAGGTTATATTTCTTTCTAAATCACTGAACATAGTGATTCTGCCATGACGGTGATTTTCTTTTCTTACAGGATTTTTTTGCCTGGTGCATAGTCAATCCATAGTTTAGTTTTTCACATTTAGGCTCTCCTTATGCTAGAGCAGGGTCCTCAAACTTTTTAAACAGGGGGCCAATTCGAGATCCTTCGGGGGGAGGGGGCAGACCAGCTGGGTGGGCATGGCTAAGTGGTCATTTGAGTAGGTATCATTAGGTGTTCATGTAACTAGGGTGGGCATGGCCAATTTAGCAGTCCATTTTGCCTCTGTCCTTCCTAAGTTTTACTTGCTCAACTGAAGGCATCTATTTATTTAATAAGATTTCCCTCCCCAAAGGGAAAATGAGTGCACTTTCTTGACACTTACCTAACTTACAACAGCAGTTTCAGATTCTTTAAAATAGGCCATTAAAAAAAGAATTAAACAAGCAGGGATTCAGTTCAAGAGTTGGGCCTCCTTAGACAGGCAAAGGACCCCAGACGCTTCCCTCCACTGCAGTGCTTTCTGAATGTGGCTTATAGCTCCGACTCTGAAGTGGAGGAGGCAAGGGATGTCCTGGCACCACCAGCTGGCATAAATGTACGACAAAGGTACAATGCTATTCCCATGCAAAGGCAAGTACAGGGGCCCATTGGTCGTCCTGGAGCAGCTCCTCCACCTGGGTACACCCGCCGGAGCCCTTGAAGAAGCAGAAATGGATGTCTCCCGAGGGCCTCCCGTTCGCCCACTGGCCAGACTGGCCCAGAAATGGCACGTCCACTGGTCATGGGATGGATAAGGGGCTCAAGGCAGAAGGGAGGGCAATCGGGAAGCAGGTGCATAGAGGCCCCATGGACACTGAAGCAGATCCAAAAGGAAGCTGAGCCTCACCGTTCACCCCCAAGGTGGTCTGCGCCCTTCAGCTGAGCACGGTGTGTCTTCCTTCCCTGCCGTTTGCCTTACCTTTATGGGCAGCCATGGTGAGCTTTGCAAGCCCTATGGGCTAGAAGGTAAGGCTGATGGTGCTCAGCCTCCCTCCCCCAGCTCGTATCTCTACCCGGACTCTCTGAAGCGCACTGCTGGGGGCGCCAGGGACGTGGCTGTTGACACCGGCCAGATGGCCCTCCCCGCCCACCTGCCAGCCTGTACCCTTTGCAGAGTGCAGTGGGTGCAGAGCGTGTCTCCCTCCCTCACCATCAGCCTTACATTGGTGGGCATCTGCAAAAAGCTTTCAAGCCTTGCAGGCTGGAAGATAAGGCTGATGGCGCACCCCTTCCCCAGTCCACATCTCTACCCGGATTCTCAGTAGCTCAGCTGCTGCAGGCAGCCAGGGACCATGTGGCTGTGTCGCTGGCCAGCTGCCCTCCCGACCCACTTATGGCCCACACTCTTCAGCCTTACTTTTGCATTGAGCAGACCTTACCCACATCCTTCACCCTTATGGTGAGCAGACCTCCATGCACTGGAAGGGTGACAATTGGAGGAGGGGCAATGCGAGCACAGCCAGCCACACAAGGACTGGTTGGGAGGGGAGGGCAGGGCTTAATCACCATTGCGTTTGGGACAGTTGCATTGCCTCAGCGGGCCATATCTGTCCCATGGGCCATAGTTTTAGGACCCCTGTGCTAGAGCAATATTGATTAAATATTAAGAAAAACCAAAGTAGGTTGAAAATTACACTTCTAATATACTTCATTTTAACTATATTAAATCAAATCAACATATACCTTGATTCAGGACCTTATTTGTTTCCTCAGATCCAAGCTGCATAATTATTTGAAGTCTACATTGGTTTTTCAGAAACATATCAACGGTTATGTACACAAAAATGTATACATTTTTTTCCTATTTCTATAAAGATCGATTATCATAATGCAAAAACATGAATGGGAGCTTTTTTTCTCCATTTTCAGATCAAGGTATTTCATTAAAATTTAGTGCTATAGTTATTATTTTTTTTAAAAAAAATTTAACTTCAACACATGAACTATTTAGAAAAAAAAACAGTAGTTTCAGGATGGGATTAATGACAAAAATGGATCTCTAATGACTAAAAGTATTCCTTAAACATTCAGTGAAAATATGGAATTGAATATATTTATACTTACGATTTACAAAAAGCAAAAAGATACACTTCTTCATGGAATAATTTGCATTTGTTACCAAACCTTCCATTTTAAAAGCCAATGTTGCATCTTCACAGCCCACTTTAATCAATTCTCTAAGGATATTTAAATAAAAATTAGTCCTTTGTTTTTTAAATAAAGCACCTTTAATAACACACTAAAACTATTGTAATTAATAATTATTAAGCATGCAGCACATATTCTGCTCATGATTCCACTGTTTTCTAATATATAACTCCACATAAGGCCAGATAACATCTTCTATAGCAGGGATGTCAAACTCAATTTCATTGAGGGCCAGTTCAGCATTGTGATTGTCCTCTGGGGCTGGAGGGGAGGAGGAGGAGTGTGGCCAGAGTGGTCGCAGCCAACTGGGGGCATGGCCAGCTTTACATTGCTCATGTGGGTGGAATCTGAACAGGGTTAGGGAATCAAGGGGTCTCCATTGGATAGGATATTTGTTCTGCAGGATGAGGAGAGATCAGGCAGGGGGCAGGGCACCTACAGTCAGAAACCATCGGCCACCATGCACTCACCACTCTTTGTGTGCAGGTGGGGATGGTTTCTGGCTGTAGTCACAGCCTGTTGGCCTCTTAGCTGGCCAGCTAGAAAAGGCTGTGGTGCTGAGTTTCATCATATTGACCCAGCCTTCACAAGCCCCACTCAATAGCATACTCATTAAGAAAAAACCCTTTTTATTTAGAAATACAGGAATTCACAATATTCATTGACAAAACTCCAGGTCCCACATCTGTAGGTGATTCACAAGCTGTACAGTTTCCAAATTCCCAGCCGAAAGCCTCAATTAGCACTTTGATCCCAACACAAAGAGTCCTGACCCAACACAAAGAGTTCTGGTTAGTGGCAAGGAAATTCTGGCAAGGAATCTGCCAGAGAAAACTATTCTGGAGCATGAATGGATGTCTCTGACAACCACGCTTCCCACACTCCTCCTTATATCCCAGCCAGCGAGGATCTTATTAACGTCTCCTTTTCCTAGATAGCTGGTCCTCAGTCCTGCGTTCTACTCTCCACACTCTTTGCACATACGCACATCTAGGATAGTTCTTCCCCCTTTCTCATCTCTGGCCCCCAAAACAACTGTCTCTCTGCTTGTGCATGAGTAGATGGGCCCTGCTCTGCATCTGGCTCTGAGACCTTCTGTTCCTCAAAGACCTCTGCTGGCTCCAATGGTAACCCAAGCACTCCCTTCATTTCCTTTGACTCATCTGACTCAACTGCCATCTTCACTGGCTGTCAACGAACCACAATAGCACGAGTGGTGCTTTGCCAGCAAGCATAGCAGGAAGAGGGAAAGGTTGCAGTGCTTCCCTGCCCGCTACCAGACCCAACATGCAGCACCTGGCCAGGCTTCCCTAAAGAGCAGCAGATGGCAGGATAGAAAGAGGCACTATCCTAAGGCTGGAGGAAGAGGTCCTTCCCGAGGGAAGTGAGCTTTTGAGCCTCAAGCATCAGTTTGGGCAACGGCCTGCCGACTTGCTCCACTATCTCCGAGTCCCACTGCCACTTACAGGGTGGCCCTATGGAGCCAAAGTGTACCATCCAGACATGGAGCCTCTTTATGGAGCGGTGAAGGCTTGCTGGGTTTAGTCTCTGCTGCTGCTCCCTTCATCACCTCCTCCAGGCTTGTCAAGAAAGATTTCCATGGAAGAAACCCAGCAGAGGTTAGACTACCTCATGGAGTTGTTGGGAGCGTGGGAATGCAGGATCTATGCAGCTCCAGAGGGCAAGGGATGCAGAGCCTGGAGGTCCCATTGGGAAAGGGAGAATGGAGGGGGAGAGTGCAGCCACAACGAAGCCCACCTGCCCCTTATTCTCTGGCCAGGCCAAGAATGGCTACTCCACCCGCAGCATCAGGACTCTTCACCCAGCTCACCCTCTCCGAGCGGGGGGCTGCAACTGCTGCTGGATGCAGAGCAGATGGGAGAGCAAGAGGATCGTGGTGCAGCGGTCGGAGGGGTGGGTCTGCACTCAGGTGGAGGGCTGTAATGGTGGGGCTGGTGAGGAGGGGGAAGCCTGCAGGATCATTGTCTCTTGGGGAACGGGCCACTGTTGGTGGCAGTGGCAGCTGGGTCCCCCTGATCCATAAGATGGTGGCAGTGGCAGATGAGGGGCAAGTGACGGGACGAGGCAACGCTGGCCTGTCACTCCTGTGCACACCCACACGCATGCTGGGGATGCGGTGGGCAGGGCTTGTGCACATGTGTACCCTCTTCCTCCTGTGTGCACTGCGCATGCCAGGATGGCATGTGCTGGATCGAAGTGATGTGGCCATCCCCTTATAATTTCCAAGACAGCCAACAGGGACCAGATCTGACCACATCGTGGGCCAGATCCAGGCCATGGACCTTGAGTTGAAACCCCTGTTCTACAGTATATCTTTAATGATTATTACTACTACTAATCTGTAATTAAGTTTTAGATACAATAATAATTAAAATCACTGTAAAAGTTTGTCGAAGTTCTTTACTCATAAAATAAAACTATGTTCAGATATTCTTATGGTTATTTTCATACCTCCTGTAGAAATTTTGTTTGTAATGTACAATTTTAGGGAACAGCCTTACATTGTTTTTAGAAGCATACTGCCCACTTAAACTATAACTAGATAATCATGAATAAGCCTTTCATAAGCTCCAAACTGCTCTTCCCTTTACACTTTTGCATATGCAAGAAAAACCAAGAAATAACTATTTTAGAAGAGTCCATTCATTTTATCTATGAAGAAAAATAAGTTACTCCAATCATGCTCAAAAATCAGTTAACAAAAGATAATTACTATAAATCATCTATCTCAAAGTTTTCTAACCCTTTTGTGCACTATTAAACATGTATATATTATGACTAGCTTGATACCCATGCTTCACTACGAAACTATGTGGTCAGGCTTAATTTTGGGGGAGGAAAATAAGGAGAAAAAATTCTGCCTCTGCCTACCAGCATCCATTAGGATTCATCTGGGTAGCGTCCTGTCAGTGTGTGAGAGAGTTGAGGGCTGTTTGGAAAGTGAAACAGTATTTGCTGTGTGAGCAAGAAGGAAACAGCAAGGAGTCTGGGCGTGGCTTAGGTCAACCGTTCTTGACTAAAGTTGCTTGGTGCTGTGAAACTAAAACTGAAACTCCACTCCTCTGCTTGAGTTTTGCATTTGGAACAGATTTCTTTTCAGGTAGGGAGGAGGAGTATTCCTTAGCATCAGAGCATGTTAATGAAATAGTAATACTAATAATATGAAATACTAATACTCTGATGGTCATTTTGAAAAATCCTTTCTTAGTGAGCACTTAGAAGCCAAGAGGAACATACATGCCAAATTTCAAGTTTGTAGGTTTCACGGTTCTGGAAATTTTGTGATGATGCGAGTGGCATTTCACATTTGTAGATAGATAGATAGATAGATAGATAGATAGATAGATAGATAGATAGATAGATAGATAGATAGATTTGGGAGAAGCGCTAAATAATGTTACCTTGAATCCATTTATTTCAAGTAATGCATTTTTTAAAAGCCAATCCAATTGTTTCATATGGCCCTTAAATAAATTAAACTAAAACTAATTTGTTTAATCATAAACACAAATTTGCTAGTTTGGTTGGTCTTAAGTAGCCGCATCATTTTTTATGTGGAAAAGGAAAAGGAGAAGGGATGAAAGAAGGGAATCTAGGCCGCTGCTTTTTCGTCAATAAAGCTTTTTTTAAAAAAAAAACTTTAAAAATAAATATTTTACAAACTTAAGGCCCTGTCACACTGCCCAACGGATGCAAAACGTTTGTAAAAAGGACACAGCGGATGAGAAAAATGTTCCATCCATTGTTATCCGCTCTCAAAAGGGGCAAAAATTTGCATAAGCAGAGCGGATAACACGGAAAGGAACGGACGTGGGGAGGATGCAGAGTGGATGGAAAGCGGATGCAGAGTGGATGTATAGAGAATGCGTAGAGGATGCAGAGCGGATGCGTAGAGGATGCAGAGCAGATGCAGAGAGGATGCGTAGAAGATGCTTAGAGGATGCAGAGCGGATGCGTAGAGGATGCAGAGCGGATGCAGAGCGGATGAACTGCATCCGCTTTCATCCTTTCTCCATCCGTGCTACTAATGCTGTGTGTCCGTTCTGCTTCCTCCCTGCGTCTGTTTACCGCTGGAACGGATTTGAGTTGTGCGGATACACAGCGGATGCCAAGCGGATATAGCAGATGCATAATGGATGCAGAACGGATGTCCCCCGTATGCCTAGAGGATGCAGAACGGATGCATTGGATACATTTTCCGCTCAAAAGTTTTGAGCAGCTCAAAACCTTCTGAGCGGATGAAACGTCCATAGACGGATGCTGGACGGAGAGGAAGCAAAACGGAGGCAGTGAGTACAGAACGGAAACATCGCGTTAACCAACGGATGGCAAGTGTTTTTCTCCGTTTTACATCCTCTTTCCATCCGTTGGTGCAGTGTGACGGGCTTTAGAAGGTGTTGACAAACCCCAAAATGATTGCCTGGTGATACATTTGTGCATAAGACACTATGATTCTGGTCTCAGGTTTAGATGATAATAAGATCTAAACAACATTAAACTAAACTAATGAATATCAGAACATCAACAGATGCAAGGAATCTTATTCAAGCCTTGCCCGACTATTATTTATCTATTTATATGTCACTTTTATTATTTTTATAAATAATTCAAGGTGGTGAGCATTCAAAATAGTCCTTCCTCCTATTTTCCTCACAAAACAACCCTGTGGGGTGGGGTGGGATAAAAAAAAAGTATCTGGCCCAAAGTCACCCAGCCAGTTTCCATGCCAAAGGCAGATCTAAAACTCAGTTTATCCTGTTTATTACTTAGTGCCTTAACCATTAAACCAAATTGGCTCCCTGTGTATTAACACCTGCTATTTTAATTTTAAAAGATAGTTAATATGCATCCAAAAAGTTATTTAAAATTTGTTGTATTTATATCTTTAAGCTATGTTCTTTCACAAATCAAAGGTGAGCAGATTTATCAAGAGAAAAATAGGAGCAGATTAAGCAATGCAAAAAAACCTCAATGATCAAATAGAATAGAATAAGCTGGAAGGTCTTCTAGTCTAGTCCCCTGCTCAAGCAGGAGAACTTATACCATTTTAGATAAGTGACTGTCTAGACTCTAGATTCTTCTTAAAACCATCCAGTGATGGAACACTCACGATTTCTGGAGGCAAGCTGTTCCGCTGGTTAATTGTCCTCAGTGTTAGGAAGTTTCGCCTTAATTACAACTTGCTTCTCTCTGGTTAGTTTGCAACCATTATTTCTTGTCCTGCCCTCTGATGTTTTGAAGAATTTTACCCCCTCTTCTTTGTGGTAACTCCTCAAATACTGGAATACTGTTTTCATGTCACCCCAATTCTTTTCTTTAGACTAGCCAAACCCAAACCCTGTAGCCATTCTTCATATTTTTGTCTCCAGGCCTTTGATCATCTTCCTCTTTTCTGAACTTTTTCCAGTCTTAACATCTTTTTTGTAGTATGGTGACCAAAATTGTTTGGAGTATTCCAGGAGTGGTTTTACTAAAGTTTTATAAAGATGTACCAGTACTTCACATGATCTTGATTCTATGTCTGTTTATACAATCCAGAATTGTATTTTTGCAGCAGCTGCACACTGCAGGTTCAAGTGACATTCAAGTGATCCTCCACTAGGATTCCAAGGTCCCTGTCAGGTGGTGCTCTATTCAAAATCCAAGAAAGAAATACTTAGACTCTTTAAGTTAGAGAAAAGGTGGTGTCAGGTGGTGCTCCATTCAAAATCCAAGAAAGAAATACTTACTCTTTAAGTTAGAGAAAAGTTATCTTTTACTGAAAGTGAAGTGGTAGCAACCAAAGAATTCTGAATCTGAGAAATTAGGCGCGTAAATCACATATACAAAGTGATGGAAGTGTTCCCACTCCCAATAGTTCAGATGTAACTTCCAATTATAAATTGTGAATATGATCATGTGGGCATCTTCAGGTGATGATGAGGCCTCTGTCCGTTGACCTTGGCATACTTTGATAACGGGTTGCAGTTGCGCAGAGAAGAGAGCTAAGCGAGAAATAGAAACCTAACTCTGATGTATGCTTCCCCCCGATTTACACAACAGAAAAATGTAACACCTCCAGCTCACTTCCCAGACATATCCCCTCCTCCCGTTTCTTATGACAGCCGAAAGATGCAAGACAATGGTAGATCTTGAAGGCTGACAGTCCCTCTCACAGTTACTGTTTTTGAGCCAGATTTCACCTAATATATACGTATATCTTTGATTTTTTTCCTGCCTAAATGTAAAACTTTTTTGCTTTTCTTCACATTGAAATGAAATTGGATAGGGCCCATTGTTCAAGTCTGTCAATATATTTTTGTATCCGGAACTTGTCTTTTGGGGTGCTGGCTATTCCTGCCAGTTTAGTGTCATCTGCAAATTCAGCGAGTTACCCTTCTATTCCTCATCTAGGTCATTTATGAAGATATTGAAGAGTACTGGGCCCAAAACAGAGCCTTGTGGTATTCCTCTCCTTACATCTGTCCATGTGGATGTAATAACATGAAGAACTACTAATTGAGTATGGTTGGTCAACCAGTTACAAATCCATCTGGTAATGTTGGTGTCTATTCCACATTTCTCTAGCTAACCCGTTGTGGTCTACTTTGTCAAATCCTTACTGAAATCTATGTATACTATGTTCACAGCATTTCATTGGTCTACTAATTTAATGACTTTATCAAAGAATGAAATGATTGTTTGGAATGATCTGTTCTTAATAAACCTGTACTGGCTACTAGGTGTAACTTAATTTGCTTCTAGTTGTTCGCAGATCTCTTTTTTATTATCTTTTCTAGAATCTTCCCAGATATTGATGTTAAACTGCTTGATCTGTAGTTTCCTGGTCTATTCCCCCCTCACTCTTTCTTGAAGATGGGAACCACACCAGCCCTTATCTAATCCTCAGGTAATTCCTGGCGCTCTAGGGTTTTTGAAAGATATGGTACAATAGTTCTGAAAAAAACATCTGCCAGCTCCTTCAGAATTCTGGGGTGTAATGTGAGGTCCTGGTGATTTATATTTGTCAAGGTCAAATAGGTATTCCCTTACTATTTTCTTGCTTATTTTAATTTTTGTTTCTAGATTGTCTTTTACAATAGTATTTTTTTTTATGCATTGGGCTATAAACTTTTTGCTTGAAGACTGATGTGAAGAATGTTAAGCAGCTCTGCTTAACTCTCCTGCCTGTTACTTCTTTGCCATCTTCTCTCTTTAGTGGACCTACTGTTTCCTTCACTTTTTTGTTATTAATACATTGGGAAAATCTTTATTATCTTTTATTTTTGCACATCTTTGTTCATTCTGAGCCTTTGCTCTCCTGACTTCAAATTTGCAATGTTCTGGCTATCTGCTGATAATCAGCCTTAGTTAAGTGTCCCTCTTTCCATTTTTGTACTTGTCCTTTTTGTCTTTCAGTTTGGGCAGTCTTCTAGCTTCTTTTTCGATTTCCTGTTTTGTTTTGTTTTGGTATTGTGCTGGGCTAGACTTTTCAGTTTCCCACGTTTCTTGACTTGTTTTTCCCTTTAGGATTTTCATCCACGGAATCTTTCCTAGGCTCTGAGTTTGTTAAAAAAAACAACTCTCTTTTAAAGTTTAAGACACTGTTTGGATTATTTTCTATTGCTTGTGTTTGCATTATATTGAACTCCAGTATGATGTGATCACTTTCATCCAAGGTTCAATTTCAGCTTCAACTTCCTCTATCACTTCTCTATTGGTAAGAATTAGATCCAGTATAGCTTTACTTCTAGTTCCCTCCTCTACCTTTTGGATGACAAAATTATTGGCTAGATTAGAAATTAGTCTCCCAGGTAATATCTGGATAGTCTCCCACTACTACTGTGGTATGCTTCCTCCATACATTTGTTAATTGGTTGGCAAAGATTTCATCTATTTCTTCTGATTGGTTGGGTGGCCTGTAATATACACCTATGGCAATGTCACTTTTTCCCTCCTTTTATATTGACCCATATTTTATCTTTGATTATGTGCATTTCTGTATTATGTAGTGAGTGATCTCTTACATATAGAGCAACTCCACTTCTTTTTTTAAAAAATTCTGTTTCTCTTGAACAGTTGTATTGATTCAAGTACATTTCAGTCATGAGTTTCATCCCACCAGGTTTCTGTAATGGCAACTATGTCATAGCTGTGTTTGTGTACTATTGCTTCTAGTTTATCCTGTTTGTTCCCCAAGCTTTGAGCATTTGTATATAAGCATTTAAGACTTTTATACCTCTCCTTGGATATGTTTCCTGCATCTCCTAGTTGTTGAGTTTTTCTTTTTTCTCATCACTTATCCACCTTATTATTTATTTTCTTGGGATTTATGATTGGTTTTGTGTTCTAGAGATTTTAAAAATTGGTCAACCTCACCCTTCAATTTTAAAAAGCCCTTCTGATTAGTTGGACCAATCTTTTTCTGAGTATATTTTTCCTTTATTTCATGAGGTGCAGCCCATTCCTGCATAATTTGGGTATTCTTTGGTCATAAAGCACATACATGGAATAGTATCAGCCACCTGTTCCATGAGTTTCTTTTTGCTGTTTTTTTTTAGGGGTAAAAAAATTATGTTTCTTTCTCTTTTTTTTTTATCCTTTTTTCTGCCTTTTTGTGCTTGTTTATTATTCATTTAACTTAGTCTCTTGATTAGGCCTCCTGGGTGAGCTGGGCTTCTCAGACCTCTTGGGTGCAGCTGAGCTTCTCTCTCTCCTAATTTCTTCAGAAATTACCCCTTTCAGCACAACCTAATAGCTCTCTTCAGAAAAAAGACACAACAGAAGAGGTCATTTCTAGCTACCTCAGACAACTAATTTCTCTAATCTTCCTCTTCTTTTCCTTTTTCCAGTCTGTTTTTCTTTTTCTATGAGTTATCTTTCCCTCTCCACCTCTTTTCCTACCTATTTTAATACCAATTTTTCTCCCCACAATAGAACTTTCTCCATTGCAGCCATCTTGGAAAGCACTTCATGACCATGTAAGCCTACTTCTGTTAGCTTAATAGAAACAGCAACTGTTTAGTCCAAAACTATAATTACCATTTCTATACTGAAGAACAATCTCTCTCTTATCTCTATTATATGGCTGAGAAGAATTCTACAAGAAAAAATAATAACCCTTCTCTTTCTGTATTATCTGTTTTGATTATGGGAAAGATTCTTCCTATTACTATAAGGGAAGATCTCAAAGAACTGAAAACTTAGTTAAGGATGTTTTGTTTGAAATAGATACAACCATTCAGGAAAAGCATGTCTGCCTGATTTTTTTAGTCTAATCACTCCTTTCAGCACAAACCAATAGCTCTCTCAAGAAAAGAGACACAACAGAAGAGATCATCTTTAGCTACCTCAATAATTCTATGTACTAAACCTAATTTTTTAAAAAATGAATTATATCTCATGTCTCCAGGAACTGAAATGGCATACTCAGTACTTTCCATTTTTTCTAACAAAATCTTTAAATGTTTATCTATTGTATTTTCCATAAATTGACACTTTTCAACATTTTTAGCTGGGATGTTTAAGTGGTAGAATTTATGTACCACCATTCCTCCAGGAATTCTTGTGGCATATAAAGCATTTTTCCTCCAATTTTTCTCATAATAGCAACCTTGAGATATCATATGTTAACAATTAATGCCTGTGCAAAATCCTTCAGTGAATTTTTAAGGCTAAAGATGTCTTGAACCTACTTTCCATTTCGCATAGCATGTGAATCGTACTACACTAAAATTATTGGCATAGTAATACTCATAATTAGATTATAAGATACATCACATTTTAACTATACCTGCTAACAGCATTTCCAAAGACAGACCGAATATTGTCAATAGCTGTATTACTTGACAGTGTTCTTACATCTGCAACTGTATCACCTTGCTTCAAAGAAAAGATAACATGCAATTAACAATGCTTTTAATATATATGAAAAAAAGTAGATGAATAGAAATTCACAGAATTTTCCTGGGATTTTGTGCATCTTTTATAAGCATTTTGCTTCTAAAATCCCCTTTTTCTAAGAAGGCAGGATTTAAGATCCCTGCACTAAAACAAAACAGCTCATATGATCTCTTGTGTGAAAGCTTATTTTTTTTCTTTCATTCCTAATCTTATCAAAGCAACGTCATCAATATTCTTGACTCTGGAGAACCAATTTTCAGTGTATCTTTTTATGAATGTTTTTATAATAAGTATAAGAAAATTAACTATCTTTCATGTGACATTAACAGATCAGCCTGAAAATATATCTCCTTGAGCTTTGTTTAAATTAAAGAAAGATTAAGGTGACAGCGAAAGAATTCTGAACAGCATCTGTTTTTAAATGTCAACCATATACACATGCTACTCAAACAGTTAATGCATCTCTTTCTGTCACACTTTTGGAAAATAGTGGATGTAGTTTTTTGCTTCTAATAATATGAGCAGGGTTGCAATATTTATAAAACCCTTTTTTACTCCCCCACAAGAAGATAGAGGACTTGATGCCTTCTTTTTCCCTCCCCCCCAACCTTGTATCAGTGGCTTTCTCCCTTATTTCAGCCTCTGATACTTGGTAATATTGAACAAAATAAAGGCATATGGCAGGGACCAGAATAAAGTATAAGTAGTTCCAGACTTACAGTCATTCATTTAGTGACCATTCAAAGTTGCAACGGCATTGAAAAATTGAATTATGAAATTTCTTCACAATGACAATTTTGCAGCACCTCCATGGTCATGTAATCAAAATTTGGAGACTTGACAACTGGAATGTATTTATGGTTTATCTTTTTGTAAAGGCTGTCACACTGGCCGACGGATGCAAAACGAATGTAAAAAGGACACAGAGGATGAGCAAATTTTCCATCCGTTGTTATCCGCTCTCAAAAGTGCCCCAAATTTGCATAAATAGAGCGGACAACAACGGAAAGGAACGGACGTGGGGAGGATGTAGCAGGGATGTAAAGCGGATGTTCGTAGGAAGCCTAGTGGACGAAAGTGGATGGAAGCGAATGACATATCTGCAGGGCTTCCGGGGGAGAACAGCGAAGTGAACGCGTAGCAGAAGGAACGGATGCGTAGCGGATGATGCGGATGCATCACGGACGCCTATAGGATGCATAGTGGATGCATAGCGTTCACTGCACATTCAGGGAGGATGAATTGCGAAAGCTCCGCGGATATAAAAGAATGCAGCTCCCAAGCAGTCACCATTCAGAGGAAAGACCTGCTGCCAGAGACATCTTGAGAGAACACCATGGGGAAGAAGAGGAAGCCTGTGCCTACTCCTGCCAGCCCTGGCAAGAAGGACAGAACTACCATCCCACCCCCTGGCGCTGACTCTGAAGCTGCTGGTGCTGGTGCTTCTCCTGCTGCTGGTGATGTTGGTGCTTCTCCTTCTGGTGCTGCTGGTGCTGCTAGTGCTTCTCCTGCTGCTGCTTCTCCTCCTGCTGCTGCTGCATCCCCTGCTGCTGCTGCTGTGGTGGACCAGCCCCAAGGCCCTCAAAGCCCTGATGCTGAAGGCCCTGAAGCCCCTGCCAGAGGAAGAGGCAAGGCAAGGAGAAGGGAGAGAGGAAACAGTACTCCATTTCCGAAGACCATGAGGAGGAGGTGCTAGAATGGCTGAGGGAGAACGAGTACCTGTAGAGGAAGGGCCACAGGCTCTATTGCGACACCAAGCGGAAGCAGGCAGCGTGGAGAGAGAAGGCAGAGAGCCTGGGCTACACTTCAGATGTCCTCCTGGGATGGTGGAAGCATATGCACACCTGGTAGGGCAAGCTGCACTTGAAGAGATCCAGGCAGACCGCTGTCAAGCTAACTAACAGGGAGACCTATGTCATGGCCAGGTGCAGCTTCCTGGAGGGTGAGATCCGCCACCGAGGAGCAGCCCCTCTATTAACCCTCTCCCTCAGACAGCCCACAAAGAGCCACTCCTCTTCCAGCCAGAAGACAGCTACCGTGTCCAGGCAGATGTCTTTGGAGGACCCCACGACAGAGACCCCCGACAGCTGTACTCCCCGTGCCAGAGGATGTGGAGGATCCCGTCTCAGATGGAGCAAGAAGAGGCAGCCAACAGAGACCAACCCACCCCCACCCCCAGCTCCACCTCCAGAGAAAGCAGGCAGAGAGGCAGACTGAAGGGACAGAGCCACACTGTCCTCTTGAAGATCAGGGACACAATAAAAGCCAGCACAGATCTCCTCTCCCAGCTGGTCCACTTTGACATACCATGCTTCAACCGCAAGCCCTTCATCACATACGTGAGCCAGACCCTCATGGACATACCCAAGGCCCAGTACTAGGCGATGAAGGAGAGGATCACAGCTCTTCTGCACCACCCTTCAGGCCCACCTGAAACTGCTGCTACCCACTCCAGGTCTGCTCCTCCACCCCAGGCGATGTCACAGCCCTTCCACGGATTTCAGCAGCCCCTCACCCCTCACCTACCACAAGCCTACCTGTCAGTCTTCAAGATCCTCTGCTATTGCTTTGCATCTTTTCGACTGCCATGAGTAACGAGGGGGGTGGTGGAAAAGGGAGGTAGGAATAGCTGGGGAAGTGAGCTGGAGGAGTTACATTCGTCTGATGTATAAATGGAAGGGGGGAGCATAAAGCACACTTCTAATTGGAAGTGTCAGTTGAACTATTGGGGGTGGGAACATTTCCAGCATTTTCTATATGTGAATTGTACGCCTAAATTCTCAGATTCAGAATTCTTTGGTTGCTACCACTTCACTTTCAGTAAAAGATATCTTTTCTCTAAACTAAAGAGTCTAAGTATTTCTTTCCTGGATTTTGAATGGAGCTCCGTCTGGACATCATGTCATCTTCAAATAGTGACCAGGAGGATCTGGGAGCCATTGGAGACCAAGATTCTTTGCTGGTGCAGGAAGCCCAATCGCTAGCAGAGCTCAGTCTGGAAGAGGATCCAGCTGTGAAGCCCAGATGGTCGGTGGGAGTTGGTTGGAAAGATCCGGAGAAGGACCCCCCCCCTGGGGTCACACCTACCCGTCGGCGTGGAAAAGAGGAGCTTTGGCAAGAGAAGGAAAAGAGGGAACTCTTGCTGGATCAAGCCAGGAAACTCCTGAATGAAGCCTTTGAACAACCTCAAGCTCCACAAAGGTATGAAGGGGGAGGGGAGGCAGCCCCAGCCAGAAGAGGCAGAGCAACTCCCTCTCCCATAAATCAACCCGATCCAGCAGCAGCCCCGGGGCTTTCGGCGGGAGGTGTGACTCCTAGAAGGCGTAGAGCTCCTAGGCTGCCTCCGTTAGAAGTAAAATATGGAGGGGATCCCAAAGCCTTGGGATTTTTCTTAGCTCAAGTATGGAGCCATATGGAGGAGTATGGGGAGGATTTTCCCTCAGAAGCAGCCAAAGTGAGGTGTCTTACCAGGGCTCTGGAGGGAATAGCGGCAGAGTGGATGGTGACTTTGCATAATGATAATGATCCTCAGTTGCTGAATTATAACCTATTTATGGCTGCACTGCGGGCTAGGTTTGAGGACCCACTGGCGGAGCACAAGGCCCGAATTAGGATGAAAACCATAAGACAGGGGCGGAAGTCTGTGGCTGATTACACTCAAGAATTTAGGCAGTTAGCAGGCCATTTCCGAGGCTGGCCCCAAGAAGCTCTGATAGAACTGTTTAAAGATGGTTTAAATGAAGATGTGTACCAGAGATGCACTGTTAGAAGAGACCCCAATAACTTGCAGAGGTGGTACCTGTTGGCAGAAGAAGTGGAAATTGATTTAATCCGAAGTAAACAGCAGGGAGGTTATGGGTGGAGCAAGTTTTCCCCCTCGCTCCCTCAAGAGGCTCCTAAACCTCAGAGGGGAGGAGTGGCGGCAAGACCCAACCCCTCAGCCTGCTTTTGATGCGGGAAAGAAGGTCACCGGGCTGTGAACTGCAGAGTCAAGTTGGAGCCAAAGGGGGCGCCCAAGGAAGGAAAGAAACCTGAAAAAAACCCAGCGAAGCCTCGCGAAACAGCACTAAAGACGAGAGAGACAACAGAGGTCTCCCGTCCCGCAGCAGAAGAATCAGAAGCCCCAGTGACCCCTGAGGACGAGGTTTCTGACTCGGAAGACGACTTCCTGGGCCCTATGACCATTCCGGTGAAGTTAAGAGTACCCAATTCAGGGGTCGAAGGGGAAATGCTAGCCCTGTTAGATTCTGGGTGCACCAGGTGTATAATAAACACGGAAGTAGTGAAGAAAATGGGCCTAAAGTTAAAACCTTTGAAGATGCCCATTTCCTTTTGCCAATTAGATGGATCAGTGGCTGGAAGTTGCCCTGCACGTTATGTCACGGAACCTATAGAAATGATCATGGGAGAGCATGATGAGACTCTGCGGTTTATTGTGGTCCCTGGAATGGAGCAACCATTAATACTGGGATTTCCTGGCTCTGGAAATGGAACCTCCAGGTTAACTGGAGAAAGGGGTTGTTGCGCATACGCACAAAGCAGCGACCGGGAGAAGGGGCCAGATCGCAGCCGAAGCCTGGGGCCCTAATTGAAATAGCTTCCACCAGTACTGAGTCCATAAAAGATGAGGAGAAAATTCCTAAAGAGTATTGGGATTTAAAAGAAGTGTTCAGTGAGAGGGCCTCGGATGAGCTTCCGCCTCACCGACCAACAGACTGTGCTATTGAGATTTTGCCCGGGGTGAAACTCCCGAAACCAAAATTGTACTCAATGACCCCACGGGAATTGAAAGAGCTAAGATTGTTTATTGATAAAAATTTGGAACGTGGTTTTATTCAACCCGCTAGACCCTGGGTAGCGGCTCGTGTTGTTCCGTGAAAAGAAAGATGGTTCCAAACGCTTGGTGGTGGATTACAGAAATTTGAATGCTATTTCTGTGGAAAACGTGTACCCCCTTCCTTTGATGAAGGACATGTTGGCCCATTTAGCGAAGGGAAAGATCTTCACCAAGTTGGATTTGAGAGAAGCTTACTACCGGATTCGAATTAAGGAAGGGGATGAGTGGAAGACCGCTTTTAACTGCCCGATGGGATGTTTCCAATTCAACGTTCTTCCTTTTGGTTTGCAAGGGGCCCCAGCTGTATTCATGCAAATGATCAATCAAGTGTTACATGAACATTTATACAGGGGGGGTTTGGTTTATCTTGATGATATCCTTATCTACACAGAGACCCTGGATGAACATGTGAAGTTAGTGCGGTCGGTTTTACAAAAACTGTGTGCCGCTAAGTTGTATGCTAAATTGTCAAAGTGTGAATTCCACCAAGACAAAATTGACTATTTGGGATATCGCATTTCATCTGAAGGCATAGAGATGGATCCAGAGAAGGTGCGTGCCGTTCGGGAGTGGGCTCCACCGCGCACTAGAAGACAACTTCAAAGCTTTTTGGGATTTGCAAATTTTTATCGGCAATTCATCCCGAAGTTTGCTAAGATAGCAATGCCCATCACCAATCTCTTAAAAACAAAAGGGGAGGTGAAGCCGAGGCCAGGAAAGCCGCTGGAGTGGTCCATGGAGTGCCAAGCCGCTTTTGAAAAGCTAAAACGACTATTTGCTGCAGAACCAGTGCTGAAACACCCGGATATGGACACTCCTTTTGTGATTCAAGCTGATGCAAGTGATGTAGCTATTGGAGCGGTATTACTGCAAATCAACGAGAAAGGGACCTTACAGCCTTGTGCGTATACCTCCCGTAAACTGTCTGAAACAGAGAGAAGATGGGCCGTCTGGGAGAAAGAAGCTTTTGCAGTTCATTGGGCCTTGTTGACCTGGAGACATTTCCTGGAAGGAGCAAAACACCCGTTTGAGGTATGGACTGATCATAAGAATCTGGAAGCCTTAAAAACACCCCGGAAGCTGTCCCCTAAACAAGTTCGGTGGGCCCAGTATTTCAAGCGATTCAATTTCTCATGGCGGATGCTCTCTCTAGACTACCTCAATATAATAGTATGCATCAGGAGGTGATAAGCCCAATTGTCTCAGCCAAACACCTAGCTGCCCCAGTGGTTACCAGAGCCCAAAGGAAGAACCAAGAAGTGGTTTTAGCGAATGACCTTACCGAACAATTAAAAGAAGCTTTAAAACTGGACGAATGGTTCCTGGCTCATTCAAGTGACTATACAATTAGAGATGGTTTGGCTTGGGTGGGGGCCAAGTTGTATGTGCCACAAGTATTGAGGAGCCAAATACTACAACAGGCTCATGATTCTAAAGCAGCTGGCCATTTCGGATTTGTGAAGACCTTACATCTAGTCAAGCGGCAATTCTGGTGGCCTACTTTAAAAAAGGACATTGAAATTTACGTAGCTAGCTGTCCGATTTGTGCTTCGGCAAAGAGACCTCCTGGTAAGCCAGTAGGATTGTTACAAAATGTAGCTAGACCAACGACTCCTTGGAAGGAAATCTCTATGGACTTTATAGTAGAACTACCCGAAAGTGGTGGAAACACGGTCATCTGGGTAGTGACTGATTTGTTTTCCAAACAAGTACATTGCATACCTTGTTCCAAGATTCCATCTGCTAAGACGCTGGCTAAACTATTTATATCACATATCTACAGGTTACATGGTGTCCCGGAACGCATAATCTCTGACAGAGGGGTACAGTTTACTTCAAATTTTTGGAAAGAGTTCCTGAAGTTAATAGGCACCTCCCAGGGGCTAAGCTCTGCCCACCACCCCCAAACCAATGGGGCTTGTGAGAGGACTAACTCAGTGTTAGAACAATATCTCAGATGTTACATAAACTATCAACAAGATAACTGGTCCGAATTACTACCATTTGCTGAAGTGGCATACAACAACTCCGTACACAGCAGTACTGGATTTACTCCATTTAAAGTGGCTTCGGGACAAGATTTCGTTCCCATACCTGAACTTCCTCGTGAAAAGCCAAATATTCATTCGTTGGATGAATGGATAACTCAACTCCAACTTAACTGGCCAGTAACATGCAAAGCATTAGATGAGGCCCATCAAGCTCATAAGAAATTTGCTGACAAGAAAAGATCCCCACAGAAGGAATATAAAGTGGGCGACAAGGTTTTCCTGTCCACCAGATACCTGCAGACCACTCAAAAGCCAAAGAAGCTTGGTCCTAAATACGTTGGTCCATTCACATTTGAACGGATTATAAATCCTGTAACGGTCCAGCTGAACTTACCAAAAACTCTTCGACGAATTCATCCGGTTTTCCATGTTAGTTTGATAAAACCTGAGCGTACTTCTGACCTAAGGCCCATTCAGACTGACTCTCCCATACCAATATTGATTGAAGGCGAACAACATTTTGAAATTAAAGAAATTCTGGATTCTCGCAAATGGAGGGGTCGACTCCAGTATCTTGTAGCCTGGAAACATTTCCCTTCTTCACAAGCCGAATGGGTTAATGAGACCGATGTTAACGCCCCTAAGTTGATCAAAGCATTTCGTTCCAAGTATCCTGATAAGCCTTAGGAGTGTATTGTTTTGAAATTGTTTAATGATTAATAATTGTCTTTATATTCTCTCCTCTCTCTCTCTTCTAGGACTTCTAGGACTGATGATTTCCCTTTTTCTAGGAGGGCCGAATGTCAGTCTTCAAGATCCTCTGCTATTGCTTTGCATCTTTTCGACTGCCATGAGTAACG